>DWAJ01000263.1:0-38828 GCA_018238005.1 Eurema mandarina
AAAAAACGAGCGTACCTCTCTTTAAAAGGCCGGCAACACACTCGTGACATCACGAGGGCTCATGGGCGGCGCTGATCACTTTCCAACAGGTGACACGCCAGTTCGTTTGCCCCCTATTGAAAAAAAAAAAAAAAAAAAAAAAGCCAGTAATTGCTTACTCTAAAAGATACAATAACAAAAAATAACTCAATTTTAACAAAATCGTTATATGATCGTTGATTGAGGAATAATTTATACATTTTTTAAATACTCCTATATTGAAAATGTTTGTTTGTTGTTTCACGATTATTTTCAACATTTTTCGAATTTCAATAAAAGTAAGGGCTTATTAGATGTTATTGGGGAGCATTATGTGAATATTCATTCGAGTGAATCCTACGTAGGAGCCGAATAAACAAAATTCGCAGTATAGTTAGGGATTGGCGTGAGGAAACCTCGAAAATTGGTGAAAAGGGATGGCTAAGTGTAAGGGGACGAGTGATCGAAAAACGCCAGCACCGCCTTTATCCGCAATTTCGTCACACATTTTACTGAACAAATGTTCTCTAAGACGTTGCTTAACTTATGCGGAACGCGTATTATTTAACGTTAAATTCGTATGTATAGATGTTAAGGTTTATATACCTTAACATAACACTTCATTTTGTGAACTCTTCATGATTAAGAGTCTAGTTGTATGTAGGCACCAACTCGATTTATTTACAAGAATTTAAACATGGTATGTTTGAAGTGCAAGACGTAAACATATTGAGTCTATAAATATAAATTAAAAAAACAATTAACGATAAAATAGGCCTAGGTTTGTAAAGTACGGATAGATATATAATTATATTTTCTAATATATTCAATTCAATACCAGTAAATAGAGATACTATTTCAGTGATATATTTTTTTTATAAATGTCTCTATTGTCGAACATGAACTGGAATTTGGAGAAAGTATATTCATAATAAACTTTTCACTATAAACCTGTCCCATCATTATTAATTAACTATATATTGTTCTTTATAGCAAAACATCGTTCTTTATTAAAACATTATTCTTTATAATAATTATTGTTCGATCCTACAGGTGCTACGTAATGGTTTGTGTGTGCAGTAAACAATGGTTCCGTGAGCAATCTGTTCTACACGTACAATTATATCAGCCAAATACCAACAAATTATAGCATCTACAAGCAAACTGTAATTATTGCTACGGTCATATACACTGCATATTGAGTAATAATTTTAATAGACATCTTGAACTATGTTTTGTTGTGCTAATGGTAACAAAGTCCAATATGGAAGAATATATCATTCATTCATTCATTAAAAAGTATATTCATGTATCAGAAAATTTTACAAAAAACATATTGTTTTGGTACACATAGTATTGAGAATTTTATCCACGACACATGATACAATAAAAGTAAGTATTAAAGAACATAAAGAGTATATATTTCTTTTCCGATGAAATATGGCCGTAAGATATTTGCGACAGCTCCATCATAAAAAAAGCGTTATAAACGTGACGCGAGTAAAAAACAAACCGCTTATCTCTTGAAAACTTACGCGTTATTTCATAGTTTTTCGATACGTTTATCGTTACCAATCTTCCGATTACTTTTTGCTGATATTTCAGGATTTGAGAGACAAGTCATAAACTAGATGCTTCCCCTAACTTATTGTGTAGGATTAAGACCCGAAGTGTTTTTATTATTTAAGTATATTATTTATATGGTGTTAGATAAGGAATTTGATTAATCTTTTATCTATACTATATATATAAAGCTGAAGAGCTGTTTGTTTGTTTGTTTGAACGCGCTAATCTCAGGAACTACTGGTTCAAATTGAAATTCTTTTTTTATTCAATAGACAATTTATCGAGAAAGGCTTTAGGCTACATAACATCATGCTACGACTAATAGGAGCGAAGATATAATGGAAAATGTGGAAAAAACGGGGAAAATTATTCATCTTTGAGGGCTTTCTTTGCGTGCGCTGCGAAGACAGTTCAAGATACCAAAAAATATGAATGAAAGAATTATTCCTCTTTAAATGATTTAAAGAATAGTCCGCGACAGTATAGGTCCATCTTCAAAGATTTACTCACTATAACATAATAATAGGAATAGATCCGACGGTTACGAAGTAGAAGAAAAAGACGAAGTCGCGAGCAACAGCTAGTATAACAACCTAAATATATAAATAAAAGGTGCAATACCGTAACAGTACAACTATATATGCAAGAAGTGAAGGCATCTGAACGAATACCAAAACAAAGTCTCGATGCGAATAAAAAGATTGGGCTAAGGGACAATTACTTCCATTGATGGACGCACTGAGGGAACATCAATCGAATAGCCGCTATAGTTGCAGTTTCATTATTCCCTCGGACCATTGGCTTATTGAATCGGACGATAAGGTGCCTCGGTAATTTCCTTCCATTGACGACCATTTCTCTTGCCAACGATCAACTAAGGTTGGCTATACATGTCAAGGTTGTAAAAATTATTGATAGAATTTTAAAATGAGATAATTTTTTTATATGTGAATAAAAAACCATTAATCATCTCAATTTTGATGATTAAGACATTGTCTAAAATATTATTGCACGTCATCGGCTGCAGTATTACGCTTTCCACACTGCGCTTGCGAAGAAACGTTCTGCTATACACCACCACCTTGTGAAATCAGTTCTCTCATGCCTTATTAATTTACTTAAGCGATTCCGACTAAAAAGTATTCAGAAAAAGATTCGTTCTCATTTTAAAAGGCCACTAAATCACGACTCAACCAAATTTTTATTGATGGCGATGACCACTTACCATGGAGTGGCTGGCATGCGTATGACGTCATTCTGTCGTTCTATTCCAATCCGGTAATAGTTCTATCAACTACCTTATATGTTTAACCAGCCTAACGACATATAGGGTAGCGTGCAATGGTGTTGACAAAAAGGTGGACCGTGGCCAAAGATGTGGGGACGTAAATACTTCCGCTAAACTATTAAGTATTTTGCGAAATGGGCTATTACAGTAGACATAGTCTATTTTACGTGATTACCGACACGTTACAATGTTAAAGGCAGTTTTGGCAGCTTATTTTTCGTTTTCTTACTAATATTTTAACGAATGTTCAAATGTGTTACATCATTTTTTGTAAAATCTAAATGTCATATATCACACAGCTTTTATAATGATCAAAATTTTGTTGATATTAATTTTATTGCAGGAATAAAAATATAAATAACATACGTATTACAAATTACTTTATAGATGACATGAACCTATCGAATAAAGGTGAATCATTTACATTCAATACACGTAAATTAAAAGTAAGAACGCAATGCGATTCCATTCGCATCGTATGCAAGATCGATTAATGACTACTAATTACGCAGTTTATAGCGATCTCTAATTGCGGTGCGGGCCCAGTATATTCTGCGTGACGGTACGTTATTTCCCAAGAGTGCTGTAAAGATAGCGCTCGGCTTATTGTGGCAAAAATCACCTCTAGATACCGGTTAGGGCCTATATTTTTCTTTGTATTGCTTACACATGGCCTATCGTACGAATTGTATTCGATCATGATCGTTCTGATTGCTTTAATTGGCATCAAAAAACACATTGGGTACTTACAATAAATTCTTTTGTATGTCGATGTTTTAATATGATTAAGATTATATTTTCTAAAAATCTAATTAAACAGAAAGTGATTAGAAAATTCTTATATTTTAAATACGATAAAATAAGTTTAGTTTAAATATATTATACCTAATCGGTTACTTTACATAATATAGCCTACCAAAGAGTACTTAAATTAAATACTCCGAAGACAAGTTGGTTACAATCAACCGCTAAAGGAATTTAAATAAACAACACGAACAAAATGTGGCTAATAGACAAAACGACAGACACCTTTTACATTCGAAAGCTCGAGGCCCAAATTCCGTTTAAAGCGCACATTCTAAACAAAATTGCTTTCATATCGCTTCCTCAATTAATTTCCTTGGAGCCAGGAGTATATGAGACGCGCCGATGGTATGCCAAGCTAAAATTATTCAGACTCGAGCCGCTATTGTTCACCGATACTTTATTTGTCTTTGAACGTGTCGTTTCTACTGTTATAGACTGGAGTCGTTAACCCTCCGTGCGTCGCGTTTCTTTTTTAACCAAACCAGACGTGGTTTTTGAGACTCTGAAAATTACATGCATTTAAAGGTACCAACGTTTCATAAGATGATAAGGACATGCCGAAATTTGACTTATTAAAAAAACTGTAAGTGGTAATCCTATACCTTTTTTCCTTCACCTCTTTACTCCAAAATATTGTACTATGTATAAAATTATTTTTCAGCAATTTTCTAGACTATGGATGGAGAATTAAACTGAATTAATCTTCCCGGTGTTTTTTTGTAAACACTGTATGTAATACTTTAATTGTTCACAAAATTGGATTTCAGACACTAATTCGTACTTATTTTAAACAATATATAAGCTATCGTATGTCTGCTGAACCTCTATAGCATTTAACTCTGGCGAAGTTGAAGCGGACAGTTTATTATTCATAACGCTAAACAATGCTTTTTAAAAGACATTACAGAACGAAATAACAAAGCAACGCTCGCACTGCAATTCTTTACACTTAATGCGTAGTTAATTTTACGATGTGACTCATAAATTACATAAATGTTGCTATGGAACTGAAAACTGTTTATTCGCTTAAAATATAGAGTAGAATTAACATAACATGTTGCACAATAAAATTATAATATTTGATAAGCCCAATTTTATGGATTAGAGTTTACAATCTACATCTACATGTCTTCGAATCGTTAGCAACTATTGATTTAAATATATCATGTCATATACGGGAACTTGTGTCTACTGCATTTGACCAGTTAAAATCATACAATTATAAATCTTAAAAAAATAATAATCAAATGACATGTTTGCATATGATGTGTTATTGTGAAAAAAAATGTTCATTATCTCACTGATATTATATACGTGAAAGTTTGTGAGTGTGGTTGTTTGAATGTTGCTTGTTGTAATTTGGCATTTAGATTACCATATAAAATACTTTTCATTAAGGAATGGTAATTGCACGAGTAAAACCGCGGGACAAGTATGTACAGGACGAATGGCAGGGCACCGATTTATTAGCTTCCACCACAATGTTTGCACAACAAAGTAAACAGTCAGAATTTTGATTTAATTATTACGACCCTCTTTCTTTACCCGCCATCAAAATAGACCTGCATTGTCCATTTATTTTGACTCAATATAGAATTTTTATGTGTGCTAAATTATTAAATCCTACCCTAGCAGTTGCAAAAGTAAATCATGTTAAAGTCTTTGCTTCAACAATTCCATTTAAATAACATTTTATAACGTAACAAATTGCGAGATACTGGCATTCCTTAAAGTCCTGATATAGCCATTGTTGAAGCAATGTGGTCTTTAGCACAAATACCCCTATATTTATTTCATTTGTAGAAAGCTCGCGATAGTAGGAGGCGAGTGCCTATCCGCAAGTACTTTGATCTTTTATCTCGGCCCGCGTAAATTCTCGGATCCTGTGGGATCGCAATAAATAGCTGAAATCCTGAACTTCGACCACTGACACAGACAGCCTCGATACGACTTAGCCACGACTTTACCACTTTTCTTTATTTCTGAACAACTTGTTTAACTACGTATTGAACTAAAAACGGAGTAGGGGAACTTCGGAATCAAGTTTGCGCTTCGAATTGACTTGCTCTTGAGAGTCCTCATAGTAAGTGCTTAATTATTACTTAGTAACAAGTTTATAGACACTAACAGATAGTTTAGTATCACAGGCTTTTTACAGTTCGTACTTGACAATTAAATTCAGGAAAGACTATAATACCACCTCCCAAATGACCTACTAAAAAGTAAAGACAATACTTGCGCTTAAAACGTATAATAATATTATTTAAAACAAGCGAATATTAGCAGTAAATTTTTATACTTACCTTATCAAATAAAATTTAATGAAATAGTTATTTAATGGCACTATTTATATTAATAAGGGCTGTACAATATTCAGGCTGTGATCCGATCGCTTTACCCTTATCAAAGGTCCGGCGAAAACTCCGCGCAAACAATATTAGGACTTTTCACTATCTGCAGAAATTTAGATCGTTAACAATATTGCTAATAAACCCTTGCATCCCTTAATACATGTAAAATAGTTTTAATTTAAAGAATAAAAATTGAAAAATATTACGGCTTCATATAAACCACATTTTTGGCCAGTCTAAAATTAAGCAAATCGATGTCAAAAAAATATACTTCCACATAAAGTAATCGCTACTTTTTAGTTTAGTTCTATAGTAAATTTCGTTAGAGATAATATATGCTATCTCAATTTGTGAAAGTAAAACCGCGGGGCTGAACAAGTTTATAATTCGCCAGAAAGGTTTAAAATTACGGAAACTTTTTGGATAATATAAAAATACTAGTGCTGTAACTTACCCGCATTTATGATATTTTACAATTACAGATAATAATAAAAACATAATTGTATTTAATGATTTTAAGCTACAAGACTTTTTACCCGTGTCGTAAGCAGACATTAACCAATAATGTATGTCGGTGAAGGTTTGAAAAATTGTTAAATTATTTTGTATTAAAGCTTTGTTAAAACGCGAAAATTTTTATTTGTGACTGGCTTTAATCGTGTGTTGTTGAGGAATATGTTATTCATTCTAATCTTTTTTTTCAATATAAAGAGAACTTTATTCGAACATACATAAATAATGTAACTATTAGACTTCTAAAAAATATAAATAATTGTAAAACTGCAATTGAAGTCTTGACTTATAGATTGAATTATAGATATTATATTAGGTTTTTTTCAAATGACTACAAGTCTCGTAAATACGTTGCAGGCGTTTTAAAATAAGCTTCTTAATATCAGATCATCGGTTCCAACCTTCTTATACAATATTTTAACCTCAAGTTTTTGACGAAATAAAAATAGATTTTAAATAATAAAAACACAACAGACTCGGTACCATACTTACTATTTTTATATCAATTTTATAACCTTCAAATGTATTTACGACAGTAAAGGTCAAATAAACTTGAGCAATGAAATTTATTGTATCTATAAACAATAGATAAACTCAAATGTTCTAACGTAAATGAATGTTCATGTTAGTTGGAACTTTGTTGATTCTCTAAGATGTCAAATAAAACCCAATATTCGTAAATAAAATTGACGTAAACTTCTCTTTGAAAAAGCTAGTTTGCTTTAAGAATACTTTTATTGAATTACATTTACTTTTATTCATTTAAATAATATTAGTTACGTTCAGATATTGTTGCTAGCAGCTTTATTACTAAAGAGGTCTAAGGGACGACGACATATATTGTTTTTTTTAACAAGCGATCAATTTAAGGCTTACCGAAAATAGCTCACTACATCGTGACATAATATGCAAGTCTTCATATCAAGAGTTACAATTAAACATAATCTGTGACTAGTAGATCTTATTATAACAAAAACCTTAGACACCCATAACATTATTCTAACAACTTCATATTTGCATGTGCAGAATCGTTTAGGAGAGCGAATGGATAATGTTGACAATTTTTTCACAGCAGTAATGAGAGTTAAAGTGGAAAATTATTCTAATGTCGCTATAAATGAAATTGTTATAACAAATTTGCGATATAACGAGCAAAAATCACGATGCACTCGACATACCGACGCTAACCGTACCTGCTGGAAAATCGTTATTGCTTGTTCAGTAAAACCTTGCCCATAACAATTTTAGTATTATTTTCTTTTACGTTCACTTCTGCGAAAGCGTCTTATTGTTGTTGTATTGTTGGAATACTCATGTATGTTGAAGTCGTTTTTTGATATAATATTTATAACAAAGACATAGTATATAGCGTTATCTATGTACCTATATAAAATTAAGTTTTAATTTAATTTTTAAAATAAATCTACTCAGATTCATCTTAAAGTTAACAGTTTTTATGTCACAATTAATATTTTATATGTTCACTATTTTAAGACATTTTTTGCCAAAAAAATTCTAAGAAGATTTCCCATTATGAGAATTGGACAAAAATTAAAAACAGTTGAAAGATATAAACAAATATTGAATATTACCTAGGTATGACACCTATATTATTTCTAGATGCTATTATAAAACTCACCTTATATTTCTAGTACGTTATTTGCTGACCGAGCTAATACTCAGTGCTTTCTATTGAAGGTGGAAGTGCTTAGTATCAACAGGAGTTTACGCAGCTTTTAATACCATTCATATATACTATATTTTAAAAGGTGCAAATCTATTACTGGTTTGTGCCATATAATTGAAATATTGGCGTAATATATTTCTTAATTACAGTTTTATGCCGTTACTAGCTCAATAAAGATTTTTTTATTCAACTAATATTAAAATCAACATTTAAAAAAACCGTATCTATTAAGATAATGTAAAATCGTTACATTGTAGGGATTTATAATTTAGGATTCTTTCAATTCCATAATAAATCTTCATTTATGTTTCTCCTCTCTGCATCATGATTCATGTGGTTCCGGCATCGGTAATATGCTTTTGTTTCAAAATGGTTTCTTATGTAATATAAATTAAGCGTTCATAAAGCCTAAACATTATCGTTAAGTCATCAATCTAATAACTTATTAAACTCGTTTAAGCGTCGTTTAAAGTCATAGTTATCACCACAAAAGGAATTCAGTTTAACTGCGTAATAAGCGCCCTCAAGTGTGATTGGTCGATCCACTGAGCTATCAACAGTTTTGCTGCGATAGCACAAAGAGGAAATTATTCCAATCAATTGGAAAATATTAGCAGTGATCACTTTGCATCCACAATAGCCTTGCGAATCCATAATCTAGATGGATTGACGTCAATCGCTCGTACAGTTTATACTATAGAACTGTGAATTTTGATTTGTCGATAGCGTTAAAAGGGCTTTAGAGCATCAAATTACTATTAAAAATATTATCCAATTTTGATCAATGGTAAAATAGTCTGAAGTAATTTTTTGCGTATTAAAAGAAATTATACCTTAGGAGTTGGATGATTGACTTAGATTAGATCGTTGAAGATATTGTATGAATGTAGGTATTTATAATTCGAAAAATAAATTACCTAAATTGTTTTAGGATTATCAAACAGGTCATGCAATTCAGGAGTGTTGATAATGAAAATATAAGATTAATATTTATAAAATGTCACAGTTATTATAATAAACGTTTAATTTGGAAAAAAGACAAAAAATATTCAACGAGATGATAAAACAATTATTTAGATATAAAACCTAAACTATGTTCAAAATTGATATTAAAAATATCGTACAATTTATTTGAAACAGCAGGATGCGGTATAGTTGTGTGTATTCTATTCGCGAATGACTGCAGGCAACAGCGATTTAACGAACCCTGAAATGTAATCATGTTATACACTCGGAGTTTATTCTATTATGGGTAAGGTCGCGTTTTCTCTACCGTGTAGCGTTAAACTGAACTTATAGAGCGCAAAAACTGTTTGTAGTTCTCGATAAGTTAATGTCAGATGTGAGGTGTGACCACGTGGTTTCCTGAAGACTTTACAATGTGTTCGTATATATATTAGTATATCAAATGGTTTTCGGCTGAACAAGTGTTATTTTTAAAAGTCTTAATCCTTTTTATACAAAGTTATATTTAGATTACTTCATTCAGTAAGAGGTCACACCCTTTATTACATATAAATCAATTTGTCAATTTATAAGTAAACATAAAAGTTTCCATCTATAGGGACTTAACCTTTACGAAAAAATAGTAAGAATAGGACTATAATTTAACTCTAAAAATAAAGCCAAAAATAAAAGACTTCATTCGGTATACATGCTGTCTTATCTGTAATACGTTAGGAAAGGTCTAACAAAGTAGCTTTCCCTGTATTCCCAAACAGAACATCGTTATAACATTCTAATCTTTTCTCCTGACAATTTAGACACGACAAAATCAGCCCGCCTCAACTCACGCATTTGAAATAACATATCGTTTTAAATACCGACTGACAGATGACACATTTCGACATATTTCAGCTTGTCTTTGTGAGACACTCGTTCGCTACTCACAAATAATATGTTCTTTATTTTCAGCCGACTGTTCAGAAACTGACTCACCTTTTGAAGCCATTTTAAACATTAACCTAATAACGTTAAGCGTTAGTTTAGCATCCTTTTATAGTTTAAAACTAATTACTCAAAGACAGACGGCATAATTTAATGAAGTTAGACGAAATTTAGCTATTTTTCGAGAGGCTAACGCATTCCTTCCGGTTGAACAATGTGACATTTTATTGCGCATTACTCAATTTTAAAAGATAATTTACCTCATTTTTATTTATTTGTCTTACCGTAAAATACTACCGGCATCCCACTATGAATTATTTATAATGTATGTGTTTGTAATCATTTTATGGTAAATGAAAATAAAATTTATAGACATCATTAGTTTAGGCGTTTTAAACACATTAATATATTCAGACAATTAAAAGCCCTTGTCATATTTCACACTAAATAGTTTTGTAATCATATGTTTAACATATGCGTTTCTGTCTGCCTTAAGATGAGTCCTTATAAATGTAATTTTGCCGTTGTTTAAAATAATGATCGGACATCAAATGCATGTAATGTTTGAAATGTAAATACGAGTATCTAGTGGGAATAAAGCGTTTAAATTCTACTGAGTGGTTGGGTACGGGCTGAGGCTGCAGAATAATTGAGCCATTCATAAGGCTTGTGATAGCGGAGCGGGGCCTCATCGCTGCACAATGACTAATAAGAAGTTAATCCGCAAATAAAAGTGGAATTGAAACAGAAGTAGGACGCCTTCGCGCCGTGTGGGTAGGCTAATGTCGATTTGTCTTTGTCGGCGTCACTGAACTCGTCAGAAATAGATTAAGCGCTCTCACTCCATCTAATGGTTCCTCATTTGTTTGGCTTTAAGAGAAAAATTGCTCTTAAACTCTGCGAGATAGAATCTTGTCGATGAGTTTCGTTTGTTTAACTCAATTTGAGGAACAGATTCTCTTGACATTTCAAATTCACTTAACACTTCCGAGTGTTTCGGGAGAATGTTTTAAATTATGCTACAATATTATGCTTCACCTTTCAGAAGTTATTTGCTTTCTCTCCGTTTTATTTTTACTTGAAGGATCGTTACCTTCAACGATCATTGCTTTAATAAAATCCTTGTTGTATTCGAACCTTTATTTTTACAGTTAATCAAGTTTTCTCCGCACATGTTTACGTTTAATTAGTTTTACTTTACTGAAGCTAACAGCAAACTTTCGTAGTGGTATAAAACCAGTTTATGTTTATTTTGTTATTTTAACAAAGTACGTTGTAACAAGCCATTCTGAAACATTGTTTTTTTCGAGTAAAGTTCTAATGGGCTGGTTTATAAAAGTTAGGCTCTTTTCAATGTGTTATTAAATGGTATAACAAAAACGTTCTTTGCTTTTTAAAATTTATGTTGTATTTCGTACTCAGTAGAACTGGATTTAATACTTACAAAGAAAGAAATTAAAAATCTCCGCCGGAATAAAACAGAATCTCGCTTACGGCAGATGAGCGCCAACCAGATGAAAGCGTGAAAAAGTACGAAAAGTTAAAACTGCAGTGATTCTTTTCTTCTTGGATTTAAAGAATTCGCGCTACGGTATATTAAGCTATGTTCCTATATTTTTATTCACTGAATGTTTAAGAATTTGTCGTCAGAATACTTTTATTATTTTTTTGCTTTCGGATCTTGAAGCGAAGTCCTTGCTATTATTAAAATATCACGATGAATTTTGTATAGACTTCAACTTATTCTTAAGCGGGCAACTGTTTTCAATAACTTTTACATACCCGACCGTAACATATAACCGCTATGCAACAGAATCACAAAGACTCATTAAAATGAAAGACATAACAATTCCAAAAATAATTCTAAAGACCCATAGCTGGCATCAATACTACGGCTGCTTAGAATCCTTTGAACAGCACAAGAACAATTTAATTAAAGTCGTAAATCGTTACCGGGTGCTGTGTCCTAGTGTGTTCACCCTTTGATTTTATTCGTAATGCATGCGTGAAGTGTCGGCCACCCATCGAGACGCTGACTGCTTAACGCAGCGCGGTGTCATCTCCTGATTTATGGAAATGTGAACGCCGACGGCACTGGTACTAAGGAACAAATACATTGAGCTTTTATTTATATAGTACGACCCGCCTTGGCACCGCCCTAGTGAAACTGGATTATAGGAAAAATATCAAGCTACCATATAATTATATTTTGATCAAAATGTAGACAGAAAAGTATATTCACTTCATTACCTATATATTTATACCGCAAGAAGCTATCGAAAATAATCAGTTTGATGACTACTGTTCAATGGAAAACGCGGTACAAATAGGTATGTATGGACATTTGAAATTGTAAGTAATTTATTCGGATATACGATATTTGTTTAATATAGAATTTCTTAATATTATTTACATTAACTAATAGAGGTACATATAATACAAATAATTGTTTTATAAATATCGACAGACATAATAAAAACATGACGTTGTTTTAAAAATTAAACGCCTAGCTCATAAAGAAAGCAAATCGACAAGAGCTACAATAACTAAATTTAGATACTTGCTTAATTTACTTATCCAATTGATTCAAGTGGTACACGATCATTTTGTTGAGCATATTATAATTATACTCTATGCAAAATAAAAAAGAAGCCGAAGATAGATATTTATACAAAAAAAATAAGAAAAAAATCAAGAAAAATAATATACTCAATATTAAAGTGTTTAGTTTTCTTCCCTCGTGTCAACACTTTTTTCATTGAACGGTATATTTATAAAATGATTATTGTTTGGATAAAACATAAGAACTATAAAAACATAGAAAATAATGGTTCAATTTACTTTTGAGAAAATAATATTGACTTAATCTGATAATACTTATTCCAAAGTTTGGAATGGAATTTAAACTTAAAACATTTGAACAACTTCATAAAATATTCTTCAATTTCTTCTAAACCGAAAAACGATATCATCATAGTCGGTTTTGATGCTGTCTTTTTAAATTGGACGCATGGTAACATAAGATACTTGTGAGATCAAAGCGCCTACTAAATATAAGAAGCAATGTTTTAAGAAGAATTTTTAGGACAACTATTACAAGCAGGCCTTTTATAAAAAAAGTACCTTTTTTTATGAACAATTTGTGTGTTATTATTTTTATAACTTTATTCACTTGAACCCCAATTTATTAAAAACATAAAAATTATAAAGTTATTCAAATAATATTATGTAATATTTAGTGATAAAAATGTGATGTCTTTTTAAGAAATATTCCCGCAGCAGTATTGACGATATTCTTAAAACAGTATTAAGTGCAAATAGTAGAACATAGCTTATAGCTGTCTACAGTAGATATGTTTTACATAAATTTAATCATTCCAGGCATCGGTAGAATAGCTCTAATCCAACGCATGCAGTCACTCCCCGCGGCGACGAAGTGTGACATTGGCGGCTTGTCCAAGTTACTCCAAGTTCCAACTATCGCCGTAGTTTCCTTCCCTTCCATCGTTTGTCATTTCTTACCCCATAAATACAAATAGGCAAAGCGGAAGCCGTGAAATTTAGAAATTCCTTTGTGTCGACGCGTCGGCGCCACTTTGCCTTTATGCCTTTAGATCTACAAATTTTCAGATTTATTCTTTGAATAAATTTTGTGGTAGACGCTTGTCAGCTTTGAAATTCAATTGGCTCGGGGTCGACACATTGCTGACGAGTTCGTTTCGCTTTGTAATTTCGTTTGTGTTTTTTTCTAGTTTTTCTTTGCCAATTCTTTGTTGTGGTGCTTAAATAGATTAACTTCACGCCCATGAAATCCGGTTATGCAGAAATACTTCAGTCCTGTTTGCAATAAATTTTTAAAATAATAAAAACTTTTATCACAGACATAACTGTGGAGCATTATAATATTGTCATAAAAAATATTGATATTTGCTTATTCTGTGATGAAATTATTCGTTTGTGTCATCCTTTAGTCTCCTCATACAAAGAAATTATTTCCTTAATTAGGCCTAATACAGCGTTATCCTAAATATAAAAATAAAAATGTTCTTTTATAGCATGTGGGTTGACTTGAGTGAGAAATAATGAAATCGTGAGTTATAAGTTCAATATTATATACCTACTCTTAAATAATTAAATCTTTGTCTGTTTGTTTCTGCCGTATTGCGTCGAATTTTTGACTGGCTTTCCGTAATCAGATACCTTCAATTAGTAATAAGCTGCTTTTTACTATATTTGCATAAGATATCTCAATCTTCCAGCATAAACCCGATCAAAAACAATTATTATATAGTCGTTTTCTTTTATCGTGCTTAAATCTTGTAAATTTCGAAATCGATTTTCATGCGGTCTTTTCATCAGATAGAGTGATTCAAGAGGAAGGTTTATTTGTATAATACATGCATAAAAGCGGGTAAAATAGCGGGGCGCGACAAGTAACATATAAAAGATACTGACAGCCTTATAAGGTTACGATCCGATTTCATTTTGACACCTTCAAAATATTTGCAATATAGCATCATACACGTCTTTAGGAATTCAGCGTGTAATCAATACTCACGAATGCATAACAAAAACTTTAACCAGTTCAGGCCTTAAAATTGGACTTTTATTGTAATTTTATACTTTATGGTAATTTTATCAAAACGAATCACGACTGGGAGTGTTGAAGAATTCCTATGTTTAGAATTGATTGTCTTTTGTCTTATGTTTTAGCATTTTAAAATGAATAATCGATTGACTTACCAAAAATGCGCGCCCACTTTATTGAGTTCGCTTTATATAATGTAAAGATAGCTTCTCCCCACAGATTCAAAATTTTCATTCATTTGATACTATGTGATTTTGTAATGTATAGGGTACAATACTAAAAGTTTTAATGTGGATAAAACTTTAGTGGTTTACCGTGAAATATTATCAAAAGTATGATAAATTAGTATTATAACTGTAATTAATGTTTTATTAGGTACTTTGTAGCAGTTTTATACATAATTAACTACAACTTGAGATAACTACATTATTGGGATGAGTTATTTGAAATTTGTTACCAATGTGTTTAAATTGCCAATTCATTATTGCGCCCAACATATTATTTCGTTATTCGTATCGGTATCTACTAATTACTCTCAACCAAATAAAGTCATCATGTTATAATTAATTCATAACCCCATACAAAAATACACAGAAGCTAATATAAATCTCAAAGCCTGAAGGAAAAGTAGGGGCATAATTCAATAAGTGAAGGCAATTCGGGCTTTTGTATGTAAAGACCGCATCCGGATAGAGGGAGCCAAGATCATCCTCGACGGGAATTGTTGAATGTCTCACTGAATACTTTTATTTTGCCGTTCTAAATATGCTTCGTAAGTTTCATGTATCTTTATGTTTAATTTTGCATGCATTTGATTTGACAAAAGTTTTTAAACGATACTTTGGTATAAAATGTTTTAATTGTAAATTGAAAATGTATTTAATATTACAATTTATTTATACACAAATACGTATTTATATTATTTTATTATTAGCTATAAAACTTACATTTTTAAAAGGTCCAGTGTTGATAAAAGCGTCTATGAAATCAAAGGAAAATTTGTGAATTTCGTTTTCCGCCGTGGTAGTTACCACTAGAAAAGTTCACTTGCTATTTACAGTCGCTCTATTTTTAGGGTAGATTTATAAAATATATTTTTTAAAATGTTTGATTAAATTCATCAATCGACATCGAATGACTGCATTTAACATTTAACAACCTACCTACGTTGAAATTCCTGCAAAGACCAAATAAGACGCGGGCTAATTTTCTTATATGGAAGCTTGTTTTTAAGCTATATAATTCAGTGGAGCGAACGGCAACAAGCTCATCAAGGATGTAATTAGCTAGAAAACAAACGGGCCAACGACTTGGCGAATACTCGAGATCTTGTTAGAGCAACTGTAATTCGTTAGTTCCTTCGTTTTCTTTTTAATTAATTTTGACAAATTACCCTACCTTCTCAGTTACTTTTTCACTTTCGTTTAATTAAATACTGAAGTGACACTCGGGCGTGTTCGAGCTAGCTCCTTAGCGCATCTTGTTTTCTGTTTATTATTTTCAAGTGTAGTAATCTTAGTCGTACTTAATGTAAATTCCTTACTTGAAGCTTCGCTCTTTTTTCTTAATAATTATTTAATCTGCACTTAAACAGATAGCCTTGCATTTCAAAGGTTCTTTTTTGCGAGATGTTCCCAATTAAGTACTTTTGATAAGATATATTTTGTCGTGAAATAAAAAGAGAACCAATAACGACTTATTTACAACAGGTAAGGCTAAAGATTGGAGCCAGCTCGTGTTAAGAATCAAGAGCAGTGTGTAAATTAGAGAGGAATAGAAATTACTGTACAAACAAGGACTTGCATCCTTCAACATTCTTTGAAAAAAGATTTTAGGTGCTTTTTCGATGTTTTATAAAATCGTCACGTTTCTTGTATCCGTAGATATACATAGCATATAGCTACATGAATAAGATGTTATATGTTGGGTTAAATCACAATAATTTATACTGAAAACACAAATAAATTCAGTAAGTCAATATATCAATTAAATTATAATTTTATAGTAAAGCAAAAAACGTAAGCTGGTAAAAAATTTTGGCTACCATCAAGAATATTTAATGTACCGACCAGAAAATTTCAAATAAAACCGATATCGTTACAGTTTTCCCGGCGCTCTGATTTATTATTCCATTATAATATTTACGCAGTATACAAATTTGCTTTCATAGCTTATATTGCTCTTATCTTTTGACATCCGTTTTTGCCAACCCCAACGTAAACAGAACGAAACGCAATTTCCATGTTCTACTCAATGGCTTAGAATAATCAGTGATAGTAAGTAAAATTTAAAACAACATGGGGTAAACGAGTCGTATTGCTGTCATAAAAATAAACACGTATTCCGAAGATGTAGCCATTTAGTAGAAAAGGGGTTTGATATACTGTTAAATGTTTTTAATTTTTGTGTAGAGATTTAAACAATTCATTCTCAATAAATTCAATATTTACTGTGGTTTATTTATTAAGTATTTGCTGTTTTTTATTTGAAAATACGATCTATTTTAATCTGTTATTTTTCCATCAACAAAATTTATTAAGCAATCGACTACTTCATATAACATAACCTTACTACATGTCTTATAACGTTGATAATGTTACTTAATTTGTGATTTGACTTTATAATAAATTTACTTAATTAACATTTAATGTACGACAATATATGCACTGAGAAATGATTATTATAATTATTTATTATGATGCTAACAAGCAAATAAGTTTAGTATTACCTATATTATACCTACATTTAATCTTAGACGAAGTAGAGTAAAAACCTCCTTTCAGTTGAAATAATAAAGATAATATTCTTTATGTACATGGAACCATTTTCTATTAACAGCATTTCTAAGCATATCCAATATTTTGTATGCGGCAAGCAACTAACCTCAATAATTCAAAGAGCAAGGAAAATGGCACCGTGTTACTGTTGCTTCGGCGTTGGCGCCTATCCAGAAGTATTATAGCTTAGATCATTTATTTCTTGCGTTAAACTTCGGCTTTCCTATTGAACTATACAGCCAACAGTCATACATTATCGGCTTTCATACGAAATGAAATATTTCTTCAATATAAACTGAGAATAGACAACATTTTATCAAGAAAAAGCTATGGTCATAGTGTTTTATTATATACAATTATAAAATAATTCATACCTTCATTGTATAGTTATATATACGATTAAAACTGTATACATATTATTATATAAAAAAATTCGTAAAAAATATATTCCAATATACCAATCTTTATTACCTACACTCACTATGTAAATTGAGATGTCTGAAACGAAATGCAAGGATAAACAAAACCCAATTCCGTTACGGTATTTAAAAAGGTAAGGGATAATAATATACGCTTCGTCCTAAGGGTACAAATAGTTGCGTTTCTTTATTGAAGGCAATCCGGGAATATACTTGTACTATCTAACTTCACGAACCATTAAATTTCCCGGTTTGCATTTTTTAGCATACGTTACTCTCAAGACGAGTGGTCTGTTATTTTACGACTGTAGTCCAAAGAGTTTTCTACGATTGTAGTTTTGAAATAGTTTTACTAATAATATTATTTTTCCATTGAAAACTAATGTAAATATTAAAAAATTTTGCGTACTAAGTCGTCTGCTTCAATTATTTTAAACACAGTTATAGGTACCATTTTTAAAACTTACAGAAAAAATGCCGTTTTTGACACACTTAACGCGCAAATTGAATGCGTTTAATATCGTGTTAATATGCATATTAAAAGAAATGTCTCAAAACTGCAACCAAAAATTCTTAATATTCATTTACAAATACTTACCGTAAGATAAGGTTAAATACGTGTAAAATGTGCTGTTTATCGCGTAAATATATTTACTAATTAGTTAAATGTCATTTTCAATTTGCAATTGGTAAAACCGGGACCCCGTGCTGGGATATTTAATAAGAAAGCGATTTTTATCGATTAGAGAAGTACTGTCGAATTGTTACAAAACTAATTTGTTCTTGAATTTACTTGACTTTTAACAGAAAGTAAATGCTATATATTATCTATTTCCTATCTATATAGCTATTTCCAGAGAAAATTTTATCTATTTTTTATTGTTTTAAAAATGTATAAAGCCAGAATTTATAACGGCAACAGTTTATTGAAAACTGAAATCATCACCTACAAAATTCAATCCGCGAGCTATAAAACTTCACGAGTAGCCAGCCAGTGACTCCGGAAACGAACAGTTGGTCATAGCTGAGCCGTTTTGCATTCCAACCTAGACCTTAAACCTTATTTCCTTGTAATAGAGTCTATTATCTATACGCTGGCTGCAAAGTTTGCCCCTCGGCGGATGTCGGCGACAGTTACCTTATTTGGAATCGCCCCAGAATCACGGGGAAACTTTTATGTTATTTCAATGTGGTTAAGCTGAAAGAATTGTATTACAATTGTTCGTTTGAACGGCAAATAAATTTTGTGATACTTTGTAAACGTTTATCTACACGAAGCAACTGTGTTGATCCAAAAAAGCTATTATTTATTTTACGTTTACATACATTGTCTTTTATAATGTACTAGCTGTTGCTCGCGACTCGATCCGCGTGCACTTTCATATAAACTTTGACCCCCCTTCCCCCTTTATAACCCTTTTATCTCAGGGTCTAGACCATCTGTTTACCAAATTTCATTACAATCGGTTCAGCGGTTTGGCCGTGAAAGCGTAAAATTATAAAAAGTTTCAACCCCTCGCGCAATCTTTTGGGGGTTGATTTAAAAAAAAGTAGCCTATGTCCTTGACAGATAGACAGACAGACAGAGTTACTTTCGCATTTATATATAATATAAATATGGATGTATTTCACCTATATAATATGTTGATTAACGATGGACATTTAATATAAATTAAACTTAACTTAATAACTAACAAAACGAATTAATTAGTCAAATTCGTGCAGGAATAGGTTCAAGTATAATATAACAAGGTACCAACAATTTAAAATTTACATAATTGTACGGTACAAAGCCACCACTTGAAATTTACCGATTAAAACCAGTACGGGTAACTGAATCATGGCCTATATTCATAAAACTCAATCAGGTTTTAATATTCCTGTGTTCGAGTTAAAGAAGACTTTTCATTTGCATAATAGTAATCACGAGGCAAGGTAATGAGTTGTTTATAATTTCGAAGAACTCAACAGGACTTACGTATCTCAGTTTATGATAAAGTTTGCTTCGAATGCATGAATGCCCGCAAACACTGCACTACGAAGTACTCATTACGAGTCTCGAGGGATTCTATTACTATTTTCATTTGATATTATCTGCATATTATTATAACAAAACTGTAACTTAATTGTATGTGTACGTGGCTTAATATATTGTTATAACTCTGTCTGTAAGACTCCCATAGTGTGCTTTAATTTGATTGCGTTGTATTTACATTTTAGCTTATATTTGGAACGAGAAATCGTTGTATAACTAAGATTGTTTTTTGCATACACTTACTATAGTCTAAGGTTCATGTTGAGTGACTTTTGTAAGTTGAATTAGATTATTAAAGAAAATAATTATAATTTCATTTTTAACTGACTTCAAAGAAGGAAGAGAATTCTCAATGTAACCATATATATGCTATTTTTTTTAAATTAATATGTGATGCGCTGCACCTTTAGGTATATCATTAATAAGTATAAATGTAAAATATAACCACTTAACAAGGTCGATTATTGTATATAATAAATAACAACAAAGAATAATAAAAATATAATCCGACTTTTTAATGGTTATTTCTGTAGACATTTCATTTCAAAGTACGAAATTAATGTATAATTCCCGTCTTTATATTGTTCTATAAAATGTTTATAGCATATCTATGAGGGCAATGATTTAAATAGTATTGATACATTATACATATATTTACAAAAGCTTTAGGTGATTGAATAGAATTATACGTATCAATCTAATTGATAATAAAACAATATATTCTTATATTAACTTAACAGCTTATTAAATATAAAAAAAACTATTAGCGAAATATATTTCAGAGCAAATAGATGGTTTAATTATCTTTCCTTTTTCGCCTAACCACATCACGTTTCCGCTGAAGGTTGAAACTTGGTCTACGGCCAATTAAGCCAGCAGGCTCCGACGTCCGCCCTTCTTCCGTCCGTTCGTAACCGCTAAATCGTTCTAAGCTCTGTGAGTTAACAAGATATAGCACACGTCTTTGATAAATTCCCTCAGCTCAATTTTTTGTTCATTTCATTCGAATGGAATCCGGTTCATTGAAAATATTTCGGACATTTTCCAAACGACATTGACTGGAACGATAGATGTAGATTAATATTAATATTCAATATGCTTTACGGTTCCAGAATGCAAATTTCTTTAAAAACAAGAATAATAATATATTTATCAGAAAACGTTTTTTCGCTACTCAGCATTAATTGAATTTTTATGGCACCAAATTATTGTTCTCGAAAGATGTTTTTACAAGTCCGCGTAACAAAGTAGCAATAAAATCTTATGCTGATACGGTAATCGAACCCTGCTCATTTGCATTCGGATACACGGTTCCAATAACGAATGTGCTGGCCTTCCAGCGTCCTACAATTAAAATTCGGTGTCATTGCACTGGGACATAGGTCATGTTTCAGTTGCTGGCGTTTTGGGGATTTATAATGGTGGGACCTATTTGGCAGAGAGCTGTATCGCCCCGGTCATAAGTCGTTTGCTTCAAGAAATAATCGGTATTCAAGCAGTGCGCACTGCAGCATCCGGGTGTGATCGCACTGCGTCGGCAAACCGGCGCCGGCTACTTGGCAGTGTTCTCGGTTAACGTACTCCGTAAAAGCCTCCATAAGCTGAGCCAAAACAATTTTACTGAAATTCTTGCCAGTGCCCCCGTACGCACGGGTTTACGATCCTCTATGGCCCGTTTATTTTCGGCAAGTGGTCCTTATATTTTATTGCATAAATGTTATCAGATCAAGCCGGATTGACGCTGATTTAATCAATATTATAGTTAATTGGGTTTCTAGACTTCATTTAAGTATGTGGAGACCATTAAACTCGTTTAAATATTCTAAATTATAGGATCTGTAACATCTTCAATAATCTATACTTTTAACATCATTTATACAATTTTAAGACGTTTTACATCAACATTTTGTTAATTGCATTTAGTACTGTGTTGAGTTACGAAACTTTTTATGCAAAAAGGGAGTTTTGGGCTCACATAAAGATATTATGTGTGTAAAATTTATGAACAAACATTGAACGTAAATAAAGGGAGAGAATAAAACACGATTATCGGCCTATAAAACGTGAAAAACATTAACGAGTTTTTAAGAAATAAAAAGTTTTATTACGGAAATATA
Organism: Eurema mandarina; assembly: GCA_018238005.1. Lineage (NCBI taxonomy): Eukaryota > Metazoa > Arthropoda > Insecta > Lepidoptera > Pieridae > Eurema > Eurema mandarina. The sequence goes on from DWAJ01000263.1 coordinate 22,054, forward strand.
AATTTATTATCACATTTCATAAATAAGTATCTAAATCCGAAACAGCTAAATCCTTATATCTAAAATATAAATTATATTAAAATCTAAGCTGACAGCGTTATTCCTAATTCTAGGAACACCCATGTCTTGACACCAATTTGCACTAAATTTAGACAAAGAAAAAGATCATAATATACAAACGTGAAATTATAAATTCTATTCTTTTTAAGCAGTAGTAACTTCTATCACTTGTAATGTCTACAATCGTGATATACAAGACGTTGCTTTTAAATCCAATAATACGTGAAAAATTGAATTATAACATGGTACGGTCTACTTATTTGAAAATACTGATTCATTTAATGAGGAATGTGTAAAGTTTAAGTATTTGGCGCTGATATTAATTGAATTAGTTGACTTTCTCTAACACCCATTTGCCGGAGTACGGAGTTTCTAGCCTTTTAACTTTGGGGCGGAAACCGTTTTCGTCGGCGGTGTAGTCGACTCGGTACATAAAGCCATCGGGCCCGATGTATTCGTAGAAACCCTTTGAAGCGATTCCCTCGTCGATCGTGTTGGGATTTTTCAAAACGGCATTCTCCTTTGCGCGGATTTTGTTTTCAGTTTCGAAGCTGGAAATTTTACATACAATTAGTTCAGACACAACGGTAATCAAAATTGTATCAATCATTATTCAAAACTCGATATAAATTAATAAAAAAACAGTGTTATATCATCGGTTCTTAATCAAATATGAATGATAATATCGTGAGAATATTTAGTGTGTCGTAAATGAATACAAATGATTTGAACTCTGACCGCCACATGGCAATAACATTGCCGAAAATCTTACTCGGTCAAGGACTTTATATGAACGTTTTATCAGAAACTATTTCCACTTTTATTGTACGCAGCTATGAAATGAAGCGTTGCTTTTCCGGGTGCATAATAAAATAATTAAATTTAATGTCAGTTTTAAATGTTATTTGCAACATAACTTGTACTGTTAATAACTCGTTTGCATATGACTAAGTACATACGTTGCGGGAGATTTAGTGTACTGCCGGTTTAATATTTTGCTACTGTTATTTATAATATAACTTGACTCTTTGTATATAATAGCGTGGCGTCTAGACAAATTAACGTAACGGAATGTTCGACTTGTGCCTTATGCAAATGTCTAAACTTACAAGATAAGCTCGACATTCAACCAAGGATGATATTATTGTTTAGAAATCAATGATATATTGTATACATTAATGACCCACAAATGCTAATTGGATTCTGCTTTAGGAGCATCTTATTTTTTATAATGTTATACGGAAATCATAACGTAATCCAGTTCTTTGATATGAATGTGAATATTTTAGTAGTGACGTATTTATTAATACGGAAGTTTAATAAATATGATATTGCAATTTCAAGCTTTAATTTATATATTCCACTACTAAAGTAAGCCTTAACTGTTCACATTAAATAGGATTAAACGAAACGATACTTTGTAAAAATACGTGAACAAATGTAACAGCTGTTTCTACGAAATAACAAAAATATTTTAAAAGCTCGAAAATTTATTAAACTGTATTTTTGTACTAAGAACAATATCCCACTAATTTAACACAAATGTGTGTTTGATGTTATGCTATATTTTTGCCGTATGTGCTTGCAATATTTTAGCAATTTCATTTAAAACCAATTGCGCTTTTGAATTATGCTCGGTCCACAAACTTCTGTTTTTTTTGAAGTTTTTTCTAATTGTCCCGAAAATCTTTACATTATTTAAATCTGTAAATATTTTTATCATTTTTTTCTTTCAAAACAGTACCAATTGTCATACTATAATGTCGATATAAATTTTGTCATTCGGTCAATATAAAATGCATCAGAAAATTTAAACTAATCTACGTGATTATTTACGAAAGCTGTCAATGCAATACTCACTCGAAGTCGTATTTGTCCTCTTTGTAGTTATGCTTTTGGCTGATGATTTTGATACCATTGTTCTTGTAGTAGCCATCTTTGTAGAAGGGTATATCTTTGGGCGGCGTGAGGACTAGCCTGTACGTGTCCTGTGTGGCTTCGCTGACGTATGGCTCATACAAGTGAGCGTATGGCCCATATCCACCGTCATAGGGATTGTCTATGTGAATGTATGGGTTTGGGATGTGGATGTATTTACCCTCGTTGTTCGGTATATACCTGAAACAAGATATACAAAATTAATTTAGGGTTGAGTATCAATGTTTTTCGTTAGAAAAAAAATTGGAATATTGCTTTAATATTATTTCTTTTAATTAACATTTCTAGCAAAGAAATGGAGAGATGTGTTGTTGGATAAAAAAAAACGCAATTTAATTTGAATTATTAATGTTTAAACTACCAATTAAATGTTATTTTACGAATTGTCTAAAAATATGAAGAACAGTATTAAAATTCAAAACAATAAAGGAACTGCGTACTTGAAAATAAAATATTATATTCCCCATTTATTATTTTAAGTAGAAATGCTATCAGATGAAACTAAGGAAAGGACAAAGGAAATCAAGACATATTTTTTCGGTAAGCTCCTTTCCCGGCAGCTGCTATCTGATCTTAACACCTATTTCTAGAAATGTATAAGATTAGCCTTTTTTCTTGCGCTATTCTTTAAGAAAATAGACATTTTGTCGTATTCTAAAGTTTATAACAGCTTTATTGCAAAAGCTTTGTACAACGTTTGTACGTGTATTTGAATTGTTATTCAAAATAACAGGATTTGCTTGTTATAATTGACATTTACTTACTTGCCACTGTCTCCATATTTATAAGGATGCCATTTGCCGTCTTCGATAGGTGAGCCGAAGGCTGCCACAGCGCAGAATGCAATTAAACACTGTAATAACAACAAACACATTAATTATGACCTACTTTATTTAGAATTCGTAAATATGTACTTAAACGTAAAGTTGAAATTTAAATTATTTACTAATAAGGATATTCAAGAATTTATTGTACAATATTTTTATTTTAAAAAAATACTTTATAGCTTAAATGTAAAAAATAAATGAAAAAAAAATAAAAATTAATAAGGGTAAAATATAAAGAAATTACCACTAGCGAAATCATCCTGTTAGCACAAAAATATTTTCCAAAAAAATCACTGTAACGGCTAGAGTTCAAATATTCACTCGTTCACTGCAACAGTACGATCACTACGGAAATCTATTCGCGGACGAACTCGTGTGTAATCCTTAGAGAATTTCAAATCATTGTGTTGATTTCGAAATCGACGCTTCGCTTTTATATATTTGCAACATCAACTCATCTTCTACGGAAAGCTGGATACGCGTGTGTCACTGCGTCTTACGAGGCACGCACACATACGCACGGCCTACGTATTTTTTATCTCCTGCATACCATTGTCAATTTGTATTATTGGGGTAAGTGGGAAATACGTAGCACTCTGTAGGTGTATGGGTTTCTAGAATTCGGGGTCTACGATTATGATAACAATTTCGAGCTATCCGAAACGTCAATTGCTTATATTTAATTAATAATATTATTAAGGTATTTTTTTCGTAGTAAGTTTTAAGAAGTATGATTCAGACTTATTTTTAATGTTGTTATTTTCTTCTACGCTGTTTAAAAATAGGCGACGATAGTGTATGAGCTTCATAAACTATCATCGCCCTTTTTTTAAACTCTCATTAAACATTTAGTGATTTGTATTGTATTTGTACTTAAATAATATTACGTTAAAGTGAAGAAGACACAGGTGTTATATGTAATTAACATGCTTTAAATTCCCTTTATGAGACAGTATTATTGAAATCCTATTTGCCTACAAACAATAATGAAATTATCGTGATGATTCATCGAAGCGATAGCTTAGCAGGCGCCTTATCCGGAACCGCGAATAACCTTTAACTCTCAACAATAATCCAATATAAAAGCATTCTTGAACCGAGCTACTGAACTATTCAATGCTTTTATTATCTTATTTATACCTAAATAATCTTGAAAAACTGCGGAAATCAGTGATATATTTCATAGTAACTCATTAGGTCTGATATTAAATTTAACAATGAACTAAAAAATTGTTGTGATTAACACGATTGTGTTAAATTACATATTTGAAGAAATGGTACCATTTTTTTATTTCCCAAATTATGTTATTAAGTTATGCAAATTTGTCTTTCTAGGCCTAAGCATATCTGCGTCTAATAAATGTTGATTTAGATAACTTATCTATGAGAGTATTAATATTTTTGACACTACGGAATGCTTATACAGAATTTAGCATGACCTTGTATAATTTCACAAGATTGATTACTTGAATTAAGGAAATAGCATGTGACTTCCAAATTTATTGCATCTAATGCTTGGGTTTGCCCGCGAAAGTAGCACTCCCGCTCGTATTTGCGAATTTCTTTATGAATATATTAGTTTTATTTGTGTGTTATTTATGAGTTCCACTATAGAATTGTACTATTGTTCTGTGCTATCAAATGAAGCTTTGAAGTGTCACTAATCTCGGAGTATTCATACATTATGGCTACAGAGAAAGGTCGAAAATTGAGACCAAATATTTCTATTGTAAAAAAAGGAGTCATTGTCATTTTTAAACATAAAAATAGTTGGAATTTATGGGACAGTATGTCTGCTGTATTATAGAAGGGATAATCAGTTATAATAACTGTGGCTAATAAAAATTCATATTGCTTTAACGCATTCTGTAAGTATCGAAAAGGGCGCTTAAATTATTGAGTTATATACTTTATAGCCTTTTTTTCAATCAGGTCAAGTCAACCTTAAAATTTCAACCCGTTATTCCTCTCGCGTCTGATTGGAAATCGTTTTTCGATAATTCGAAATATACTTGTTCTTTATAGCCTAAATATATCTACAGCGGTTACTTTACAAACGCGAATGCAGTTGTGGTAGTTTGTAAATTGACTACACAAAATTACATTTCAATTTGTTGGATATTATGTAAGAAGATATTTCATAGGGCGAGTCTAGTACCAATGCTATTTTTATTAATAAGATGCACAACTTAGCGTATTACACCTAATTTCTCTGATTTCAATCAAGGTTGTTAAAAACACATAGATCATGATACTACAAAATTAGATAAATGCAGTTATATATTAATTTTAAAGTGCAGTAATAATAATATGACTGTTTCTAAGAATGTATTATATGTAAATAAAATAAAATAAAAATGCGACAGTATTTTCAATATATTCTTAACGAGGCAAATTTTACCGATTTCAATGTCTTCGCTTCATAAATTAAGTCATAGAATAGGAATTAGGTTATTAAGTAAAATTAAATTTAATTATAATGTAGTTTGTTTGTATGAATAACATTGTACAGTCATAAAAGATGGCAAGGAATTTAATTCAACAAACTGATAACGGTTTTATTATTCAGTACAAAAACATTAATTTTAATGTGATCCGGCTCCATATTGGCGGATTTGCCGTTGATAATTTGTCACAAAATATTCCTAATAAGACGTAAATAACGCAGAATTTCTTAGAAAATTCTATAGTGCGAGGTTGGTGACGCAGTGGCATGCGCTGGCGCCGCGTTCTGTAGCCAATAAAGATGATAACGTACGATTTTCTTAAGTTCCAATGAAGTGTGATCCGTTTCGTAGAAACTGCTGGTTTTCCTAATGATTTTTGAGGTTTTCCTGAGTAGGAAATAAATTTGAAGTGTTATTTGTTGTCAAGACCTTTAGCTCTATTACTTATGTTATGTTTTAACTTAACTGGTTCAAACTTGTTTATATTACCCAAATAGTAGATACCCAAAAGGTAAAAAAGTAGGACTTATCAACTATCATTTAAATGTTTATGAAGATGCTTAAAAAACTAGATGGACCTGCAGAGGTCTTTATAATCTCGTACAAGTAATTTTTTTTATCAAATAAATTCACACAGTTTGCTACAGCTACTGTAAATTAGCATACTCACTTTCACGTGTTAAGATAAAAAAATCGATCGGGTAGTTTTGACCCCAGCCAGTGACAACCATCATAATTTTAATTTTCTTTTTTTTCTATACTGTACCATGCCATATGTACATATTTTAAAAGACATTTCTTTCATTTTTCCTTGTATCACGGGTAAGTAAGAACTCACTCGTATTCAAGATAAAAAATATACGACTTTTGAGTTGTTGCTTTGAACTTATTTTTCATTCAAAAAATATTTATTAAGGTTATATCGTTTCCGTTCACATTTGATTTAGTTATTTTGATGCAACATCGGTAAGTTACCGTTGCATATTTAACAAGTCATAAATATTTCGATCTAGGACAAACAGTAATAGGATTAATCTTTAATATAGCTTTAAACTAATGAAATGCAAAAACGTGTTCAAACTATACTTACTATTGGTATATTCTTGGCATACCAATAGGTACTCTGTTCTTTAGCCTAACTTATCCTATCGGACTGACAAATCTTAAGCTTTTTTATAAAAATGAATATTATTCTTAATTAAAAAATCCCTTAAAAAAATGTAGACGACATATACCTACCTACTTTTTAGATAACAAATACAATATAAGTTCCTGAGTATAGTCTGGTAATAATATATACATTTGTTTTGGAAGGTATAATATTTTTTCTTTTGCAGCGATGTTTTTTTGTTTATTGATTTTGTTTGGTGAAATGAGACAGTTCAAGAAAGTAAGTTGTAAGAAACAATTTTTTAACGAATTTTTATTTTCACATTTTGAAGCAAAACAGACAAGTTTTAACCTTTTGGGGATAGGTTCAATTAAGCTTACAAAGGCAAATATTTAAAAATAACTTATTAAAATTGTATTAGGTTTGACCACAGCTATTTTTTAAAATTATAACTACATAATTTAACTACGTGGAAACGTATTATATTAATGAAACAGTAAACAAATAACAAAACCATGAAATCTTTATAATGTTTAAAATATGAATAAAAATAATTATAATGAAGATAGTAAATGTCGGATTAAATTAATAAATATCATCTGATTTGACGCTTTAAACAAATATTTAAGATGTTTTTAACTAGTGTATTAAAAGTTTAATATAAAAGAGTAAACAAACGATAACCCTGATCAGAGAATTGGTCAATCTTATCGCTTAGTTATTATTGAATTTGTAACAATATTATTCGAGGTATTGTTTATTTTCCTGTATTCACGTTAAATATATTTAAACATCCTATTGACTAATACGTGGAAGTTACAATTTGAATGTTAAATGTATACAACAACTATCATTGATAATTTTAATTGGGATGATTCAGTAAATTTTCATTGAAATATAATATCTAGTCATAAATATATCTGTTTAGGAATTCCTGGATGATTGTAAGGGTCCTGTAAATAATTTAATGAGTCGTAGCAAAGTTATTTTCATTGTAAATTACTCAAAAAATACGAGTTAGAATTTTAATGTTATGCAATATTCGTTCAATGTCTTGTTCAAAACACAGCGTCGTTGAAAGCTTATCAAAGAATAAGAATAAATGTTAAACTGGTTCAGATTGTTTAATAAGTTTAGCCTCTAAGAAGTTTTTTTTAACAATATCGGAAATGGATAAATAGAAAACATTTTATACTTTCCGACTATTACTATAAGTGCGATAGATTATGAGGATATATTCCTTTCAACGCTACTTCAGATCGACACATTCATATGTCCACCTATACAGTATAGGGTTTTTTTATTTATATATCAGTAATGCCACGGCGGAAAAAACACGGGTAACTTTATGTTTATACCTATAGTTTATAAAACGGTTAAGCAAAATTGTAAATTGTATTTTTGCTTTAATTAAAACATGCCAAAGATAAATAATCGGTGATTGAGATCATTACAAAATATATCTGAGCATTATACCCAGATTGTGTTCAGTTTTATTCATAAATAAACGTTACCCTCATTTTAAAATAATCGGGCAACATATTACTTTACAAACATAGTTTACAATGTTGCCCTTACATTTCCGAGCGATATATGATACTCTCAACTACCTTGCGGTGCTTAAAATATCATCAATTTGTCACAAAACCCTGAAACATGAACGCCTACATTATACAATAAAAGATATCACAATGCTTTAAAAGTGCACAACTAAATACCTATATGGAAGAAGCGTCATAAAATTTGCGAGCAGTATTTTGGCATTCATTTATTACATAAACTTACCTACCGAAATAAAATAATCGCGCTTAAATCCTTCACGAGAGCGTTCCCATTGACATATTATACAAATGGGAATTTCCCTAAAAGAGATTGCGGTAATGAGTCTCGAAGCTTGAAAAGCTAATATCAAGGCAGTGACGAATAATTCGACTTCAAAACACATGAACCCGGAACAGATTTTAACGGGACCTCGCTTTAAGTGACATTTCTAACTTATTTTTCATCGTGACCCAAAAATATTTTAATCGCTAAGTTCTTCTCTTATTGAAGCAATAAATATCGTGATTCTTTTTGCCTCCAAACGACCTTATTTACTCGCACGGGTTCAAATCCTTGGATTGTTACATTGTAATTTTGTTTAGGTGTTACAATAAGTTTGCTTGTATTATTTTAGGAATTTACAGCTTTAGCGTTAAAATCATGTTCCTTAAAGGTTATGCGATTATTTTTCCACCGATTATTAAATATTGAACAAAAAAGCTTTAACAATACAACAACTAGATTGTAAATATCTACGATAATTAGATACATCTACAGAAAATATAGATAGGTATTATCTATAACCTACGTACTAGACATATTTTGTCTATATTTTTCTTTTAAATCACATAATATTTAATTTAGAAAAGTATCTCTTAAGACATTAACCTGATTAAGTTATGAATAATAACTTAAAATTCACATTAATTATATATGAATCTTTGTTTCATATAAATTACCAAACTATAATAAGATGATACAATCAAATTTATTGCATGCTGGAAATTGTGTGTTAATCACCATATGAAATTATTCACCGAAAGAATCTCAATCAAGAATATTATTTTATTATAAGAAGTGCGTGACTAAGCAATTGGTCGTATCCCTTGAAGTTTTATAATATATTCATCCGGTACTTTTAAGCCGAAAATGGTATAACGTATAATTAAGGGTGCAAACGAACACATTTCCTTATTTCCTTAGATATGTTTTAATACATGGGTGTGGCCCAATTTTATAAAATAACAATTAATCTTTATTTCTATGAAATTATTAAAATAATCAATTAAATTAATAAAGCCCTTAAATTTTTACGTTCTGAAATTGATAGTAATATGAAAAAGGGTAAGTAGCACTGCACATTAAAATTATTTTAAGTTTGTTATTTTTATTGACCTTTTTAATTTTGTTTTCCAAGTCAGAAACACAAAAATAAACTCAGATGTTTCTCTAAGCTACCGAAGTTGTAAACACATAAAGTGATGCCTTTATGATGACAATATTCTAAAAATTACAACAGAAATAAACCGAAATAACCAGTGTAGCCTGGATAATGGTGGAATCAAATAATTTATTAGGACTTAGCATTGAGTGCGATAAAACACTCAGTGGGCCAATTAACACGGAATAATGTTCCTTCATACCTTGTTTAATGTCTCACCTCATTATTTTAATTACCTACATACCTACTTCTTTTGACGTGCCTTGTAAAATATTAGGGTTACTTTTTGACCAAACGAGCGACTTTTATAAAAGGAATTTGGCGTTAAATTTGAATTCTTTTGCAGATACAAGATAGCTCAACGCTTAACTTGAGTTTTGTATTTTTAAATATAATTGTGACTACTTATCATGTTGTACCAGATATAGTTAAAAGTAAAGTTCTTAAATAAATATACCTAACATCCTATGTATCTAGTGTGTACCAATGTTTCTAATGTAATTCTCGACATAGACATAGCTATAGAAATATGCTAAATAAACGAATTATTGGGTTTCCATTTGATGTAGTTTTTTTAATGTTCAAATTTGATTAGAACGTTGACTAGAATTTAGATAAACTCGTTAAAAAATGTCTTTTGCGTCATAATTTATTGGAAAAAATTTAAATGTCCACGTCATAGGCCTACTTAAGCGACATATCGTAACTTTTTAAAAGAATTTTAACGATATTGGTTTATCATAGTATCCTGTAGCAATTTCATCAAAACAAATGATAAAATTTTAATACCCACAAATCAATTAGTATCAAAGTATCAATTAATTCCTACAACCTGGTTTGACCCTCTTTCTTCAGCTGACTATTTAGATTGAATTTATTGTTTGAGAAAGTGTTTAAAGCTAAGAGGCTTGTAGGGTGCTAATTTATTCGGTGAAAATATTATGTTTTTGTTCTTGGAATTTTATTGCTTTATAACACAATAATCGATTCAACAACTCCTTATGATAATGCCATTCCTACTTTCTCTGATAATAATAAGAAAGCTCCAAATATTTATAGACTTTTATGTTTATTTTTGATCATTCTATTATATTGACTTTAATGACGTATATACATTGACATTTTTATATTGAATACATAATATTATGTATTTTATTATCAAGAAAACTGGCACAGTCTATATTAAGCCTGATTCATAATCACATTTAGGCATATTTTAAAAAATGTTACCTTTTGAAATCTATTACGTATTAAAAAGATCCAAAAATAAAAATGCTGTTCTCCGTGACAGCTCGCTCATGGCACTTTTTGTTTATTTTTTGTCTTGACTATTTTCAATTAATTTTGTGATTCCAATATCTTTCTGCACAAACTCAGAAACTGCCAAACTGCATAATAGTATTACAAATAGTTTTTATTATTATAAATATATAAATACTTTTACTGCAAGTACCATGTGATAAAGATTCAAAGTCGAATAAAATGCGTTACTTATTTATTAGGTCTACTTATGCTTACTCGAAAAACAATTTTTACCATTACTGGTATAAATGCTTCGTATTATATGAAAACCTGAACTAGTATAGCTCTGATAACGCAATCGACAAGTCCAATTCTCGACCACTTTATCGGGCAACTGGGGCCGTATCGGATATATCGTCGAATGTTGGATTCCAACGCCTGTGGTTTATCGTCATAGACTAGTGATTCCACATAAAGAAGGATCTATATAACTATTACATCGGCAATCGCCAGGAACTATGTTGGAATAAAAACCCTTTCCTCTAAATAACGTAGTGACGTAACGTAAGTAACCTTAAGTAATATAATGACAATAGAAATTAATGATTAACTCTTCACATGAAAAAGGTGCAAGATACGGGTGAACCTTGAAGAAGTTCTATAATGGTTTGCAAACGTGACTTTTAATCTGTTGTCTTAATACTTTGAAGTTTTGATCAAATCCGAAAGTAGTTTTTATTATTAAAGTTAGAAGAATAACGATGTAGCATCTGAAATCTAAAAATATTATTTTTAGCTAATCATTTAAAAGACTTAACCAAAGAGGTAGAATATTTAAGTGCAAATTGTTAAAAATGAGTATCTAAGTAGAAGATAGCACTAATCATTAGACGTCTCATAAGTCCAGACAATAATAGATCTTTGAAAATTTTTTGTACATAGTTTAGTGAAAATACTCTACACGTAGTGAAATCCCCAGGGTCACGCAAACAAAGGCACGGGTAATCGTGGATAGGATTATATGTCACGAAAAAAGGGCTAAGCAAATGGTCTTTCTAAAATACTATTCAGACAAATTCTGCCTCATTATTACTGACAAAGGTTTTATGAGAATGTGTAATATGGTAATTCTATATACCTATTATATTTAAGATCCTATGTTATGTGTAACAAGCATGTATAATACACATAAACCTTCCTCTTAAATTACTCTATGTGATAAAAAGGCACATGAAAATCGGTTGCGTAGTTTTAAGGACAGACAGAAGAAAAAGCACCGTTGTTTTATACTATGTAGTATGTATATATATACATACAGGAGTATCAATTTTCACACATATAGAATCATAAAACCTTGAAAATTATTCCCAAGTCTAAAAAAAATCCTCACTCATTTATGCACCTAATAATAAAAATACTTACCTATCATAAATTCTCCCCAAAATTCTCGCTACCATATACGAAAGACATGTTACGATTACATCCCATTATAATCATGAATCACTCTTAATATAGACTGTGTTAATAGACAATATTTAGCATAAACATTAAATCACAATATGTTGGGGAATTTAACCTTAACCGTCTCGTCCTTACTCGAGATTCTAACGCCTAGAACGCCCACCAACCATGACATTTCTTGCATCTTTTGTTTTCCTAGCTTCCACTCAACGCTTTGTTTTTATTTGAATAATTTATATTTAATTGCGTAGACATTTCACTTCTGTGTATCTGTGTACATGATCAAACGTATTCATTTTAGTAGTTATTTTAAATACTATGAAATACGAGTAAAAACACTGTTAAGAATAAAACGCTTTCAATAGTGTCTTTCAAAAAATAATTTTTAACAAAAAATAAACCGACTTCAAACTAAAAAGCAAAAAATAAATTTGCTTCCCACAAAGTAATACGCATTTTCATTTAGTAGGTATATAGAAATGATTTAATAGTTATTTCATGATTTAGAAGTCGTTACCAAGTAAAAAGATTTACCCAAACAAACACATAATTATTGTTTTACTTGGCACCGACTTCTAAATACGTATGTATAGACATATGTATCTACCACTAACACCCAACATAAATTACCTCAAACATCAAATCTCCTATTAAAGTTTTCTACGCTCCAAGAAACAATTTGTAACTCATTAACGAATATAACCACAAATTTATTGAAAGAACTGACATATTATTGACTAAGTGTGATGAATAGAGCGTACAATTAGTTCTTTAAACGTGAACTTATCCCATTATAATCCGTCCGACAATCGAGGTCGAGATTTTCAAAGGTCTGTTTTAATGTTTATTCTTCCTGTTTCGACGACGCAGAAACTTCTCAATGTTAACACAAGCATTCCCAACTGACAACTTATATGAGTTTTGTCGTATCCTTTGTCATATTGGTCTTTCCTTTTACGTTAAAATACGAAGTTTATTGGTAAAAATTAAAACAATTAATCGGTGAATAAATTATAAACTTAGAGAAAGTATCGTCGACGTCTATCTAATATTTTTGTGATTTAATAATTTGATGAAATAAAGAAAAATCATTTGTTTAAAAAATAATCATCATTGTAAGCAGACTATTTTCTATGAGCAGCAGAGTAATCATCTTTTATATTGTTTTCTACTAATTCTAGAAGAATTACTACTTTAAAAATCTAAAATTAAGTTTAAATTGTTAAAAGTATTTATTATTTTTAAAAATAATGTCTCTTTCAATAAGAAAGATTCTTTCTTATTGAAGCTTCAAAATAAAAATTACTTAAATTATTCACCGTTTAATTACAATATTTTAAGTTAGGAAGTTGACAATCAACCCAAATTCGAGGTATCCGTGACTCAAAATCTGCGTCCGCGCCGGCGCCTGATCGCGACGACATCCAAACAAATTTAATGACAGGCACATTCCATACATTCTTGTTAAGTATTCGTGTTTTTGATTTTAGCCCGTTTCATTCGTTGCGGTTAATAATATCACTTCACGGAAAACATTTTCACAAAACCCCAAGCTTTACTTCATTCTACGAATAAATTGGTGCGTCCATGTGATTCAGAATTTTCAATGAATAAATAAGACTGATAGTGTTCTCTGAATTTGGGAATCCTTATCGGTAATTACCTTTTTGGTGTATAATAAAATTTTCAATACAAATATTGAATTTATTTAATGCCAAATTTATTTTCGTAAACCAATAACACACACATAATAGTTTGAACCTATAAATAACTTTCACTGCCTCGACCTGCTTAGCATGTCGCCTCCGGCACTATTTTAAAATATTTTTTGTTGGAGAACTATAAAATGCCTCTACTAATTTATTAACACACTACGGTGCGTAGAAAAACCTAGCTACATCTGATATCATGTATTCATTAAAATCACTTTTCGTACCAACGTATTAATTTTTTTTTTTAGTTTTAAAATTTATAATTGTACCTATATTGTCCCATTTCAAGAGAAAGCATTAAAATTGCAGTACTAACGTCCCTGACCGCTATCATATTGCTTGCTGGTATCTGTGAGTGACAATCGACAATCGATATGAAATAACGGTTTACTTGATAGTGAAACACCCTTTCCGCTCCAACGATTTAATGCAATCGCTTTGTCATTCAAATCACACCTAATGGAACGATTTATCTTTCAAAGATTATCTCAATCGACCGTATATTTGAACGGAACGTTAAAATTTAACAGTTATATTTTGCGAGCAACCAATTCTAATGGTTATATGCATTAATTATGGTTAATTCTCGCAAGATATGACGACCCCCGCCATCACAACGGTAAAGTAAAATTGCAAAAACAACACGTAAGTGCAATCCCGTATAGATAAAGATATCAATCAAACACAGTGGGTCGTGCGTGAGAAAAAACTAATGGGACCTAGATATGACCAGTTCATGAGTTCGTGACCCTTTTATTTTCGGCATTAATACTTTTAGCTTACTGACAGTGCCGTTAGCGTCATACATAATCATGTGCTTAGTAAAAAATCCAATAATAAATATAAATTGTATTGAAATTTAAATTTAGACTTTTCTCATTTATATGTCGAAGTTTTGCTCCAATTATTGGCATGTGTTTGTGCGAATTCCTTAGCTCCATTAACAAAATGTTATCTCAGTTCTCGCTAAAATGAACCGTATTAGGTGTTAATAGGTATTATTATGTTATAATATGAACGTAGACGATCCGATGTCCGAAATGTCGCAGGTCGTCGTGTTATTTGGCCGGCGACCGCACAAGGCCGTACAAATCCGATGACCTCAGATTACATGGAGCCACCAAATTCCATACTGTTTATTATATTATTTGTATGAAATATCGGCTGTGTATAGGAAAATATATTGATTTACTTCCTTGGTAAAAAAAGTTATTCAATTCAAAAAAGTATGATAAAACCTTTTAGAAGTACGGAATAGGAACAAACAAGGTATGCAATGTAGCTTAGGATATATTAGCCTCTAGTTTCTAGGTATCGAATTGAAAAAAAAAATGATTTTAACTGGCAAAGAATTTAAAACTTCCTTTTAAAATATTGAATTTAGAAACAATACCAATGCAAATTAGTTTTTGCCATTGCATTAAATCATAATATAAGTCTCAGATAACTGTTTTAAAACTAGAGCAAAAAACATCAAAATTTTAAATCCTGGCGTGGGTGTTGCAATATATTCTTATTAATGACATTCCTTAGACATAATTCGACCACTTAAGTTTGTTTACTTAGTGATCGAGTCTTTGAACGTTTGATTACCAATTTTATTTATTCTTTCAACTAAATTCCAAAAATGTTGATATTTTGAATAAATTTACGTCGTAAATGACTCTGTTATTGTTTTTGTAATATCGATATTAAGTTGTTATGTTATGTGTTAAAAGAAAATTTTGAAATTAAACTAACTAGTAGTCGTAGTAGTAGTAGTAGGTATATACATATATTAACAATCGCTATTCGCTCGTATTAGCTTGCTTAACTACTGCTTTTAAAAATCATTATGGCTTTAGATTTCCGTTAAAACTTGTCGTATTATATAATCATAGTTGGAATCTAGAATCAATTAAGATCAAATGGAATACTTTTGCATGCTTTCCTTAACACTTATCAATGTGAAGATACCTGGTCTCTAAACAGAGCCTGTCACAGAAACAGCTAGAACTATTTTGCAAGAGGCTTTTGTTGAAAGACATGCAATAGTATAAAAAGTATAGTTTAAGGTTGGTTTTAGGTTGTAATTTTAGGTAATTTGAATTATTTTTTCTTAAATAAAAACGAAAGTTACTTCAATATATTATGTGTCTAACCTAAAAATAGGCCAAGATTTGAGATCGTAGTCAATTCTTATGAAATTTGAAATGTTCTTACATTTATATTTAAATACTGCACATTTTACTGCTCAAACATTTAACCTCAACCTTTGTTAATGGAATAACAGTTTCAGAAGAAAATATAACTTCTGCTTTATTTTAAAATTATTACAAATTTCTGGGTGTTTCTATGGAATGCGATGAAAATCGCGAATCCACTGAAAGTTGCAAAACCTATTTTATTATTGAATTTTTGAATTGTTTAATTATATAAAAATAAATATCAGTATACAATTTAGTCTATTAAACCACCAACTATGTGAATTCACCTGCATATTACCCATAATAATTATAGCTATGTATAAAAATTATTTTTATATATAAACACTGACACTCAGGAACGTTTGTTCCAGAAGTTGAGATGAGTCCGTTCATATTAACTCTTTATCTCTTTATGGATATAGATGACGTAAATGAAATATATAACATAATTCTTTATATGTATATTCAGACAGTCTCGTGATAAAGTGGTAGGAATATTTATCGACTGGCTTCATTAATGAAATTCAAGATTTTTTAAATATTCCACACAGACCCAGGAAACGTCGAACAGACTTCATTGTGAATAGAGCTCTTTTACATAATTTATTTCATATTTCAACAAAATAGGAATAAATTAAAATTATTTTAACTAAATCAGATCGTGATCGTGTTTGTTTAGTTAATTAACTGGAATGCCATTCAAAGAAGCGAACCAATTAATTAAAATATGGGTGGATTTGGCGCCAATATTGATTATTGCGTATTTATTTTGTTCTTGACGCCTTCCTTCTTATCTTTATCACATTAT
>DWAJ01000264.1:0-38813 GCA_018238005.1 Eurema mandarina
ATGTTTTATCTCTAGGCTCTAGACCATCTGTGTACCAAATTCCATTACAATCGGTTCAGCGGTTTGGCCGTGAAAGCGTAAAATTATAAAAAGTTTTAACCCCTCGCGCAACCTTTTGGGAGTTGATTTAAAAAAAAAAGTAGCCTGTGTCCTTCCCCAGGCTCTAGAGTCTAGACCATCTGTGTTCAGTAGTTTAAGCATGATGGAAAGACAGACAGACAGACAGAGTTACTTTCGCATTTATAATATTAATATGGATAAGATACAAATATATATGTATATAATACCAAACACGTTTTAAATCAAAAGTTCCTACAGCGTACAATTTCACATATCCCGATGTTATGCAAAGTGGTAAAACACTACCCATATTACGGTATGAAATAAACTAATAATGAACTCTAGAAGTTAGTTTAACGAGCGTATTATACGGAGTTATATGAACTCTTAAGTCTATGAACTGGTTGGGTGCTTTTATTGAACGAATGTATTAACAACTTATCAATTAATTTTTGCTGCTTTCTAACTTGACCACAGTGGTAGATGGCAACACCAACCTATATTGGTTAAATATGGTCATACCTAACAGTTAACACGAAAGACATGTTTTCAACTTGTTGCCTTCATAAACTGAAGAAAAGAAAGAAGAAAGAAAAAATGTATGAATCGTTTTCATTCAGATAGTATTAATGTTTTTATTAGATATTCAGTAATTGCTAGAAGCTAAGCCATTGGTGTCTTTATACTTACTTAAAGATAATGTTAAGAAGATTAAAAGGCTCCAAGGTTTGATAAGTGGCTTAAGTCCACTTATTTCCTATTTAATTTCAGATGACGCCCTTTCTTTTTACGTGTTTACAAATGCAAACAGCAAATAAAATATATTAGGTAAATGGGCGAAATGTATAACATCATTTTGAAGTTTGTCAATATCCAATGAGCATTTAATACATAATGTAAAATGTTGTTTGTTTTCATCAGTATTGCCACTGTCTTACTGTCTTTATGTATGTTAATCTATAAAACTACTCAACAGATTTTGATGCGTTTTTTAGATCAATAGAACGATCCAAGAGAAAGTTGTGGGTATATACCTTTATATATTATGCATAATATTAAATTACTTTTGCGTGCGAGTCGGGGCCGGTCGCTTGAGAATAATGATCAATTAAATATATGATTCGTCAATAATTAATAAATAGAATGCTTATAAATTTACAAAAAAATGCTACAGCTTTTAACAGATAACGTTTTTACACTTGCGTAGGTAGTTTTTGTTGATGTTGTTCCAAACTTTCTTCCCAGAAATTTTTGTGTAAAATGCGGAGCGTAAAATACAATAGGAAAAATAATATTCGGTGGGAAACGTTAATAGATAGTAGTACACATTCATCTGTGTGGCTTAGAATTTAGATATATTATTTTTAGAAGATAGGCAACTCGGTCACTACCCCCATTCTCCGAATTTAAATCAAGACTAAATCATTAACACGGTCAAGTCAGTTTTATTGTGAGATGGATTCCAATTGTCAATGGGGTCGTCTACTAAAAAACATTCGGCATGGATTACTGCGGTTTAGACGCTATGTAAGTTGACTGTTTCGTATTATTCGTAGCATAAGCATGTAGTACCCTATTAAGCTTTTTGTATCTACCAATAAGAATAAACGTTATCCTGCCTCCACGTAATTTTCTTTATTGTTAAAAGGTAAAATTCCTGACTTCCTCGTATTTTAAAGTTTCTAAGGAAATTTAATAATAATAATAATAATCCACCTATATCTAATCCGCTGAAAACTCGTCAAGATTTTGAAGGAGATATTAAAGTATTCGTTTATCTTGTTTTACTTGGAAAGTTTCCAAGTTTCGTGTTTATTAGTTAGTAATGTCATGCCTAATTCTTTAATTATAATAATAATATTCTAAGTATTAACAAATCCGAATTTCCTTTTTTCCGAAAATAAATTATACTTGCTGGATTTTGTGGGTTTTTATTGCGGGCTTTGTATAATTAACGACCTGATAGCCGATACTATTAAGGATTTTGTTTCTCGACGCGCTAAAAATATTTTTTGTGTTCATTTTTGTTTTGATTATATTTGTATTTTACTATATTAAAATTTTACGTAAAGGAAAACGAAATTATATACCTAAACGAAATGTTTTCATATCATGCAACCTCGATGATCGTCTGAGTCAATACTCTACCTAGGAATATCCAACGAACGATTCTAGACTACAGGTAACTAAAAATGCCGGCTCATCGAGTCTCAATTCTGTTGTTTATCGCGTAGGTACATGGACTTTTTACCCTTGAAACTTGATGACGAGGCGTTATCGGTTCGGCTTGCAAATGTATTCGGGGTACATAATTACCTTTTCTTGTCTTTCTATACACATATCGTAGTATATATTCTAACAAAAGCTATTTACGACGTTTTAACATTACTTATTTCTAAAAACATCGATATTAACACTCAGTAATTGCTAATACCTTGTTACAAAATTAGGTATTGGTATAATTTCGCTCTGCTATTTTTAAAACGACTTTATGCGGCTACGTTGTCTAATAACAACATTTGCATAATTATTTACAAAATTTCGTCCTTTAGCTGTGAAATGCTTTGACGAGCAGCCTGAATAGTTGAATAAGTATTCCGTTACATGTCATTCCTGACCACAACAAACATGTAGACTATGTGAGCTATCTTACAAGTTGCCTTCGAAATGTTCTACCGGACCTAATGCGTTGATTTTGGTGTAGAGTATTAAAACAATTTAACCGTTTTAAGAAAAAGACTGATATTTTTCTGTGGTCTAAGCCCATTCTTAATTATTAAGTAGGTTTTGATAATCGTGTGTCGAATTTTAATATTCCGCCTCTTAAAAATACGGTATAATTTCAAGAGATGTAAATAAATCGTACTTTTATTTACCTTATAAAATTAATTATAGTATGATAAATTTTAATATTAGCAGGAAAATAATAGGCTTTGGAAGAATAAATTTCTAATGGTAATTCTTTTTATTTCAGGGAATGGCAACTACCTCACGAAGTAGAAGAAAGGTAAATATTCAATATAAATACCTACTTATAACAATAGAATTTTAAAGGTAGGTAAATCAGGTGCTTGTTAGCAACGATTTAAATTTTGGCTTTTGTATAATACCTAAACATATGTACTTAAGTTAACATGCGTTGTGATAAAATTGTACCTAGATATATAGTGTCTAAGGTTAACGATAAATTATGTAATACAAGCATTGATTGCAGGAATAAAAATTTTATACGTGAATCGAGTCTCTAATCTACAAGCACACAAAAATAAAGACTAATCTATTTAGGTATTGGTTTGCATAAATTAGTAACAACACCCATACATCATCACAAACTGTCCGATTTTAAATATTTATTAGGAACACTCAGTCATTCAAACAATGCTCGGTTCACATATTGAATAGTAAATTAAGTTATAGATAAAGCTTTGTAGACATTATGTATATTTTGTCGTTTTCAGCTTACGATTAAAGCCATCAATGTCTACAGAAACCTTTAATTTTAATATTTTTAGTTTTAAACTTATTAAAACATTACATTACTAAACAGATTATATTACTTTCCTATTTTATGGCGTAGGTGTAGTGCAGATGTTATTACTGATGTTAGCTATCTATCTATTATAATCCTAACTAATCTATTCTAAACCACGACACGATCACGGCTTTTTGTATAAATTCTTATAGGTCAATCCTCTATCGGACTGTAATATCGGATCGGACATTATGTGAACTGTTATTTTAGCGTTTTTCACGAATCCGTAGGGCACGGATGTGCTGTCAGTGTAAAACGCGTTAACCTCGAAGCACTGAAGTATGTTTAGCAACGAATTGATTTAATGTATTCTTTGATGATGGCGTCGTTACACAGCGGTTACTTTGTGTGAAATAATTTACGTTTCCCTCTCACCGCTATCATAGTTTTTGGACGATAGTTGTATCCGCCATATTGGAATAAACCGCGTGCCAAACGCGACATAGCTATTTTAATGCATATTTATTGCATTTCTAATATTACTTTATAATTAATTCGCTCCCTTGATATTGGTACTTAGTTGTATCCCCCTTATTTATACACAAATTAGCCTTGTGGATTCTTGGCAGACACCTCAACAACTAATCTTGTTATTCCGCTGACATAACATTTAATATTATAAATTATGATTATGACTACGTATAATATTAAATAAATGCCTATTTCATATAAAAATACCACTTTATCCGTCAAACTAAATTCAACATAAATTGTTTAAATGGTAGATACTTAGTATTTTTCTTTATTCAATTTTAAGGTAGGTAGATAGGTTCCACATTATTGCGATGTAAAACAGTATGACTAATGACTATAATCTGTATTTATTTGCAATTTATTCAAAGATTACTAACGATTAAAACTTTACATTGTTACCCATTTTAACATTGAACATAAAATTTTTCAGAAAGGTTATATAAATAATTTCCATCTTTCATAAGAACAATTCTGATATATGTATTCTATAAAGATAATGAAGTTACTTTAAATCATGTTTTGTTATTGTTTTTGTTTAAGGAAATAAGAATATGTTATATCAATGGAGATATTTTCAGAGAAGATGCTCAAAAAGTTGCAAATATGTAGGTATATGAACTCCAATTGAATTGAACGAGCCATTAGAAAAAGTAAAATTATGTGCTTTACCTACAATTGGGAAATGCATTCGAATTTTAGCGTTTTGCGGCCGAATACTGGAAAGTATTATTTGACAGCTGTGGTTATGCAAAAAATTAACTAAACGTAAATAAATTGATGTTTTGAGTTACGTTTAAATATTTAGGCATTTTTTAATTTTTTATTGATAATAATTTATAAAATATAATAATTTCCTGGCCAATAATGTTGTTCCAATAATTTCCATAAAATGTGTGCTGTAACAAAGCATTGTTCGTTTATTCCTGCGTTTTTAAATAAATTTCGTTGTGAGCATTGACGTTATATAAGATAGCGTAGCGTGTAAATATATTTATAGAAGATATGTAAACTAAAGTGCATTATAGTTCCTTTTATTTCTCTATGAAAGATAATAAAATTTAAAAGTAATACTGAAGTACAATACAGTTAACTGATCAATATATGATAAGAACAATTGATAACATTCTACAATTGATAAAAACTACATATGAATCACTTTATCCTTTGTTTTCCAGTATTTCAACCGTGTTTGCTTAGAGTACAATAATTTATATTTATGAGTGATTTAAAAGTGCAGTGTATGTCTCATGAGGACGATGGTTGTTTGCAGCAAGAAGATGAAAAGAAGAAGAAAAAGCAATCGCCGGTTGACGATCGACCAACAGTGCCGGCTCCCAGTGAAGCTATGCTCAAAAGTAAGTTAAGATAGCACAATAGCAAGGGCTGATCTAGCTTTTTTGCCAGGGGGGCAAATAGTCGTGGTCAAGTCGAGAACTTATAGTAATTAATTAAAAAAATAATTTTGATAACAATAGACACAAGTAAAAGTAGGTATCTTATTTTATTCATGACTAGATCCGCCGTTGCACAGTAGGTGTATAAGCATTTAAGAAAACATCTGGTTTTTCTGTAGGTACTTTCCTATCGGTAAAAATTACAATTTCAAAAATGCCTTGTAGAAAATCCTAAATTTTTCAAAGTTTATTTTTATAACTTACCACATCTTTAACAGTCTTATCATTTAAGGCAAAGGAAATGTCATAAATTATTAGTACCTATCTATATTAAAAAAAATTACAACCTATCCGAAATGAAGGGCACGAATGTAGATCGCCGATGGATTCCACACCCTTTCTCTATTGTTTACATGAAATGTACACCGAATGATCTAAAAGCATACTTTTAGTCAATTTAGAAATAATAGCGTTTACACAAAATATCAATATACATTTGCTCTTCCAGACTGAAAAAAAAAAAATTGGAAACCGCGAAGAAAACTAAAAAAGATAATGTCTTTTTTTACCTAAAACTACATGGAAATATACTTAAACCAAAATATTAATTTGTAGATAGATCCTGGTTTTGTTAAAATACGATTTCGTAAGGGATGAAGGATACAAGTTCGACGACGAAAAAGATAAGAAAGTCAAATTACAATTTTGACTAATTAAATTTAAAGAGTCTTGATGAATTAATTGTAGAATCATTTTACCTTCAGCTTCGTTGAAAAACTCAATTTTAAGGTTGGCAATAAGGTCGTCATTTTTATCTATGTTTGCGGGAACATTATGGTGACTTACGATCTCATCAACCTGATAAATGATAAGGAGGGATTTTATGAGGCTTTGTTTATGTTCTATATTAAATGGCATTATCGCTTCTCGCTTTATTATGATTTATAGAGTAACACTTATTAGCATAATATAATGTAGTCGGAATAAGAATATCACCAACAAGGTATTCAGAGTGTTTTGGTCAAACTACTAAAAGTGTTTCGATTGTACTATGAAAATATTTTCAAAATTTCTTCAAGTATGCGCTAAAATTTACTTAGTGTTACATCAGTATAGACTAGAGAGTTTTCTTCTGGAAAAAAATCTCTATTTGTTCGTAATATAAGGGAATTTAAAATTAAATAAAGCTCATTGAACGTTTTCAGCCATTTTCTATATACCTCAATATATTTTATAATAATATTCTTAATTTTATATATGACTAGCTGTGTCCCGCGGTTTTACCCGCGTAATTCCCGTTCCCGGGCATTACCGGGATGTAAGCTATCCTATCTTTTAAGTTGGATCAAACTGCACATGGTGTGCAAATTTAATTATAATAGGTTAAGTGGTTTAGGAGTCCATTGAGGACAAACATTGTGACACGAGATTTATATATATTAAGATTGCTACCCTCCTGCTAAATTGCTATAATATGAAAAACAAAACAATAAACATCTTTAATTTGAAACGAAAGATAAAAAACTAAACATTGGGGTTCATTAATTTAAATCAATGACACCGTTTAGTAGTGAGCCAACATCGAAATGCCGAAACTGAAAATCAGAGGAAATAAATTAGTCACAAAAAATTTCGGTAACCGAGTACATTCCACAGTGTAGTTATACATTTGATATTTTTGGAAGCAATAAAAGTACGAGAATATGCTAACATTTACTAGTCACAAACATGCCTACCGTGGAACATTTGGCGAGTAGAAAATTACCAACATTAATTTATGACTTTACATAAAAGAACGGCCAACACGTGAGAAATAGACAAAAGGTGTATCTTAGAATTATTTTATATAATTTTCTTATACTTTTCCTTCATGCTATTTCTTTCATACTTTTCCTTCATGACATTTTGAGCTGGAGTAACGACGATAGTGTGCTTTTTTCAAACAACAAAGGACTTAATTGATATTGTCTTATCCACATTGTAGGTACCTTAAAATAACAACAAAAATTGCTGAAAGGATTATATTCTCTATACTTTTAATACATATCTTCTTTAGGTTGAAATAAGTAAAAATTTGTGCAGAAAAATTAATGAAATGAAAACAGTTCTTTAGTTATTGCAAATGTGACGTGTTTGTTATATTTAGTGATGTATCGTTTTGAAATGTATATCTCACCGTTCATTTAGGTATTTAACAGATCGTCAAATAAGTTTCAGTGCCAAGAGTAGCTATAATTAGATAGGAATAACATTTGCCTAAAATTTAGTTTCTTATATCATAATTTAGTGAAGGTTCTTTTACGGAAAATACGATGAAAACGTCAACTCGAGATAAGAAGACGGAGTATGTAAAGTTTTTAATCTTTTGTCAATATTATAAGCGGTGTGAGCCAGCATGATGAGAAGCCTCTCATTTTCATAAATACATCATCACGATGTAGATGAAACTGATTAGTTTGCAGGACCATCTCGTCTTATCAAGTTTCGTAGAGAATTGACGGTAAAATATCAACTAATTAAGTGTGAATTGAAACGGTGTCATGTCTGTAAAGAAAGACAATGATTTCTGTAAGTGCCCTTTAAAACATTTTTCAAAAAATTAAATTTCCATCAGTAGGTACAAAACGTCACTTATTAAGCTTAAGACGTTATCAAATGATTTGATTGAATATTTTATAAATCTAACTTCCGAAAATGTTGAATGTCCGAAAATGGTTGCAAGTGTGTAGGTATTTTAAATGTGATGCAATACTGTTAATTATTATATGTAGAGTTATTATTGACTTAAACTGTCTTTAATTTACTATCTATAAAAAGGAAATTAAAATTGGTTGGGTATTTGAATTTTACTACTACGACTTTATTTGAATTTACCTATGTACTTACTTATATTTTATCTTAATTTTATAAAAGCATTTATATTTAGTAAAAAGATAGGATAAAACAAATTATTTAGATAGTTGTGACATAACTATGTTTGTTTACGTTGAAAACATCATTTAACTTGTAGGTACGTACTTGTATCTAAATGTATTTTCTTTGACTTTTCACTGTCGAATAATTATAATCTATATGTATTTTCTTCTATCCATATATAATGTAGATAATTTACCTTTTTAGATCTCCGCACGGCCTTCGGTCTGCTGGACCGGGACAGCGACGGTCACGTGACACCAGCCGAGCTGCAGTTCATGCTGCGAAACCTGGGCATTGAAGTCAGCGACGACCTCATCGATGAACTCATTAAGGACGCCAGTAAAACTGGTAAGCCTTTTACGCCTTTTATTAGGTTTCATTGTAGGGCTTGGCCGGTGATTATTCTTTATGATCCTCGATAGGCTTATTTTAAAAACAAAAGCTTGTTTGGCTTTATAAGGTTAAGTTTATTATCGTTGGTTGAATAGAATTTGTTTTATATTTTGCCTTGAGTAATGTTAGGGCGGTTAAATAAAATAAGTGTTACATTTTAATAATATAAATATATTATATAGATAATAGACTTCTTAGCAATGCTGTTATCGAAATTTATTATATTGCTCAACGCGTATACGTTCTTGACCTACCCGGTTACACGTATACAGCGTATAGTAATTGATCTATTAGAGATCTATAGAGTATCACGTATAAAACCGTAGCCAAAATCTGATTACCGTTTAAAATAAATGTCCTTGCTTTAGTACTTATACAGAGCATCGCCCACTTTGCACTTCGATTTGAATTCTTGCCAAAAATGAATACAGTGGCTTGTTAGTTTTTATTCATAGAAAGATAAAGTGGGTCATACGAGAATTTCTCTAAAATTTTGTCAAAAAATTTTGACTGTAACAGAACATACACTTCATCGCGTTTTTCACATACCTATATCTATATAGGTAGGTAGGTAACGACTAACGAAGCAAGCAGATATGAACGAAAGAAAGGAAAGCGAGTAAATATATGTAAATGAAATCAATTGACATTATTGAATGCGTTTGAAGGGTCTGAAATGGCGTGCAGGCAAGGGCTGGCTTCCGGTGACCTCGTTGTTGGCCTGACCGGCTCGCATGCTGCCTTCCCTTACACCCTTAGCGATGTAATCGCGGTATTACTTTGTATATCAACCTTTTTTTTTCACGGGGTAACCTGCCAGTAGGTACTATATTAGCTATACGAACATTGAATGCTAAGCGTATTTATAAATTGAAGTTCATTGCGTTTCCAATCTCATTTAAGTGGATCAAATCATTTTGTATGAGTGACGACTTTTGAATATTGTATTTGATATGGAACTTATAGATACATGATATCGATATTAGTATGTAGCAATAAAATGAAAGTAAATTGCGCATAATTATTTAAAGTGGTCTGTAGATAAAGTACCATTTTAAGTATTTGATAAAATTAACATAGTTCTCAATCGTAGTGAAGTAAACTTATCTCATACGAACAAACGGGATATAAATTAATTGAATGTTTTCTACATTATCCATTGTTGATTCTATTAAAAAACAATATGAAGTTTGTATATGTGTAGGTAGTTTTTTTAAGTTTAAGTAGCGGTATGAATAATGTACTATATCTACGGCGACAGGGAATGAAAACTAAAAGGTCACATTGTAGATCGAGTAATCGTGGCATTGATCTTGTTTAATTTCCATGACGCAGTACAAAGCACCTGTGCCGGTTAAAAATATAGCGTCGTAGCACGCAACAATCGTCCTATCTCACATCTACGCTTATAACTATTTGATTGGTTCGTTCTTACATTATTGTTTACTCAAAAAATATGATAATATTGAGTAAGGAAGTAATTTTTATAATACGAAGTAAAAAAATACGAAATTTACCGTGTACATATAGGCTAATATCCATCTGTGATAGCGTATTTACGCTATCATGTCTAAACTACTGGACCGATTTTAATAAAGCTTAGTACAATATTATTTATTATTTGCTTATTAAAATTAAAAACGCATTTATTGCGGGTATATGTGACCCGTAGTACATACCTTAAAAATGTCATAAGCAATCTTAAGTAGATAATGGTAATATTAAAAAAAAAGCTCTCTGTTCATGTAACTTTGCTTTTTGTTTTGGTATTCCATTTGGAAATATATTAGTTTGTGTTAAGTTTATCCCTTTTTTATTAAGGTCGACATTTTACATCTATATTATACCTCAGAGGATCGATTTTTTTACAGGGAACGGATTAATAGATGAAAACGATTTCATGCAGTGGGTTACAAAGATACAGGCACTACAAGGTTTGGACGTCACAACGAGTGGAGGAGATTCAGAGGAAGAAATAACGAGAGATTTGTTAGCCGCGTTTAAGTACGTAGCATAATTGCTTTTTATTATTAGTTCAATTTATTAGTGTGATTTTTCTATGCGACTTATATCGTCATATCGACACGCAATACTTACTCATTTTAACATTTTTATTGTTTTAATTTTATTAAAACAATTGATTATCAGAAATTTTAGTTTTACAATTGTGTCCTTTCATTTTAAAAGAGCAACTATCAGAGTTTCTTGGTCGTTCTTCTCTTTAGAAACTACCTTCTAAACCAGTGGTAAATTGTTGTTTTGTAATACCGTGACCCAAGATTCCAAAGTGTTACTATATTATGGTCTACATGCAGCCTTGTTGAACAAGATGTATTTGACACGTACCATGACGATTTACAAGTGTTACTATGTGTATGTAGCCTCGTTGAATAAATATATATTTGACTTGTAATACCTTGACGGTTCAAAAGTGTAGTCTAGTGAATATATCACTAATATATCACACCAGGCCCTCCCGCATAGTTTACACTGGTACATATAAAACTGGTATATGGTATTGTATAAACAAACAAGGTGACATCAAATTTAATACTAATTTTAATTTTAATATAAATTAAATTATGTACCAGTGTAAACTATGCGGGACGGCTTGGTGTCCTGAAATACGGGCTTGTAGCCTAGTTTAGGCACCAGACTCAATACAAATCTAAGTGCGAAATGTGCCTTAATTGTATTGAATAATGTACTGTGATGTATTGAATGAATAAAGATGATTAAGATGATGATTATATATATGTTTGACTTTGCCTTGCAGAGTTTTCGACCGAGATGATAACGGGTACATAACGCGGGACGAGCTGCGGACAGCTCTGGAGATGATCGGCGAGCCGGTCACGGACGCGCAGCTCAACCAGGTGCTGGCGCTCGGCGACATCGACCACGACGGACGCATCGATTATGAAGGTTAGCATTAGTATTAAATCCAATATGTAGAAAGTCCAAGTATGAATTGTCTCGTGTATATGACACGATTTCTACGTCTTTGACTTCGTCAGAGAAATCGTGAAGGGTAGCGTCACGAATCTTTAGCACTGAACGAAACCTGCGCAGAAGTCAAAAATAAGGTAATGGCGCGTGAGCGTTGATTGGTTCCCCAGTCGTGTTGTCTTTCTCGCACCAATACGTCAATTTCGAGGGCGATTCTACCGATGCGCAGCTATTCTCGTCCAGCGCTAAACATCCGTGACGTGACCTATACACATATCAGATAATGATTCCGATAGATGTACTGATTCTATTGATGTACTTAATTGTATGATACTATTGTATGTAATGGTTCTTATACCGGGTATTAACAGAATTGAATAAAATTAAAACTGTAATTGTGTCCAGTGTTGCATAAGTTGTACCTATTGTCAATTTAAATGCACAGTTTATTGAAACGGAAAAGTTGGCACATATCTAATTGGTCGTGTTTACTAAAGAACATGAACTATTGTTACAGAGTTTGTGAAGATGTTGCTGTAGCCCACATCGCTTCGACAAGAAAGACCTCACTAGATGTAAATTAGTTGTATTGGAATTACGTGTAAACTAACCCCGAGATTATAAAAATGCAATGCAGAATAGCAGCGTATTTTTAAGGCAATCTTTGGACCATATTTTTGATAAGGATTGTTTGCGCTAGGTAAATTATGGCAGAAGGCCTATTTTATACCTACGTTAAGACGACGAATGCGTCTTCCATGTTTCGTATAGGACTCTATAAGGTTACCTGTTTTAATCTAGCCTAAATGATGATTACCATTCTGAATCATGTTAGAGAGAAGTCACAAAGAAATAGTGGTTGAAGACTGTCTTATTTTCTGCAAACATATAAAACAAAGTAATTAAAAAATCCCACGTGAGTTCTTTTTTATTAACCAATAACTTATTTTTATAATAGTCGGTAATATTATGTAGATATTTTAAAAGTCCATAACTGATAAACTAAAAATTAGATACCTACTCTCAACTTTTATAATGCGAAAACTGATGTAGATACTTTATTATTTATTTTTATATATTACCGATTGAGATATCAGTTTGTTGTTAATGAAAAAAAAGTTAATTGTTATGTTAAAATTTCGAATATAATCGTTACGGAGGCTATTTTTTTATGTACAATAAAGTATTTTAAATAAATAAATAAAAATATTATACATATATGACGCTATTTATGAAGAACGATTCATTATTGTTGATTATAATGAAGTAAATTGCTATAGGTAGGTAAGTATCTATAGCAATTTACTAATAAGTATATCTATATGATGGGAGGTTTTTAAGGCTTCGATATTATATAATATATCTAAACTCAAGATCTGGGTGATTGTATTAAAGGTACATACATAATTTAATATACGAGTATATTATTGCAAATTATTTATCTTCCTGTTTAGGTACCTAGTACCTATCCGCGTAGTCGTTAGCGAATATGACATAATCAATGCGATGATCTTTAACAAAATGTAATTCTTAATTATGGTTGTGAAAGTTAATTTTAACAAAAAATGTAAATAATTTATAATGTATCATTTTACAACGTTTATTTATTATTAATAATAAAATAAGACAAATTTAACGTAACTTAAAACTATTTTTCTGTTATTAAAATAAACTGATTATTTATTTAATACAATTTGTTAAATAAAAATTTGCTTTTTCTATTAATTGAGGAGTGAATGTTTTTATGTTTCTTTTGTGATGTAGGTCTTTAAGAAAAAAAATGACATAACTTACAGATTTTACCTGCCTTGTGATTTAAAGAAATGAGTCCATATGCCATAGCCTAGTTAATATAAAATTTGTCGCCTTAATAGGCTTCTCATGATTTATTGTAATTGTACGCGATAAAATAAATATAAATTTTGTTATTGTAATCTTTTATTTCAAATTTTCAATTCTCTCAAATGTTCAAAATTTAAATTATTCGTTGCCGTTTAAAAATTTTCCAACAAAGTCGCAAGGCTTTGGTTGTACGGTAGGATTCCAATTACTCATAATATGCCCCTTTTGTTGCCAGTTTTCAGTCATTTCCTTCAAATTCATAAATCCCTGAAATAAATACTAAAAGTTGTTTGTTTGTTTGAACGCACAAATTTCAGGCCTAATGGTTATTGAAAAATTATTTTTGTGTTGGCATTTATCAAGGATGGCCTTAAGGCTATATAACATCACGCTGCGACGAATATGAGGTAAGCATCAGTGAAAAATGTTACAAAAACGGGGAAAATTATTTGTTTGTGGGCTTTCCTTGCGTGCGCTGCGTAAGCTTTTAAAGTTACCCAAAAATGAGAGAATCGTTTCTCTTTTACTGGTTTTATGTCTATCTTCTATGATTGACTTTCTGCAGACTGATAGAAATCGACGGGAACGAAGTCGCACGCAGCAGCTAGTATAAATATAGGTCAGGCTGAATATTGTTTTTTGTCCTTATACACAGTTGAGTCACCTTAATAACGAGCATGTCAATGACACGCAGGTCCGTAACGCAAGCATTTTTATAAAATTCCTCTCTTAACTTCCAGCGACAATCTTCTTCGGTTTTTGGTATATCGAATAATCGCACTATAATATAAATATAAGTAAGTAATATAAGAAGTACTATGAATTTGAGAAAAATATTTTATACCTATATATTTCGTTAACTTAAGTATTAATGTAATCCGTCTGGATCGTCTCTTCATACTCATCAAAAAATGCATACTAATATTAATAATAATAATAATTTATTTCCATAATAAG
Organism: Eurema mandarina; assembly: GCA_018238005.1. Lineage (NCBI taxonomy): Eukaryota > Metazoa > Arthropoda > Insecta > Lepidoptera > Pieridae > Eurema > Eurema mandarina. Next base: position 14,518 of record DWAJ01000264.1, read on the forward strand.
GTGATTTACAAAATATTTTACCCAGGCTCCCAAGATAGTAAATACTGTTTTTCAGGAGCCTGAATAATGAATATGCGTTATGTACTCTTATCAATAATTGTAAACCTCAGATCATTGGAAATTTGATGCTTAATATTAAATAATAAAATGATGAAGAAATATTATGCACTTACATAAATACGGAATAAAACGATAATAAGCTCTATATAAACCAATAACTCGTGTATGAGCCTCACAAAAGTTCGTTGATAATAATGGTTTAGCAATTTTGCATGCTGATTTGATTTTATCACCCATCGTTGTTTAGGAATTTGTTCATATAGTTCTCTGCGATTATAATGACTTTATTGTGTGACAAAAAACAGCATAGAAAAAAGTAAAAAGAAAATGTTGTATTACAAAAAAGGATTCATCACCTAAAGGAGGTCATAGGCGTTTAAACTTTTAAGTGTCATGAAAAATAATGCTACCAGCGAGAGTGGTTTCATGTGTTAAATTGGAACTAGGAACACGGAACATTTTCGTAAACATTGACCAGCAGTTACCCACGTTTTCACTAGCGTTAAATGCGACCTCGTATAGACGATATTTTATATAATAATAATCATAATAATCAATATTTTAAGTACATTTATACACAGCGCCATCTAGTTCCAAGCTAAGCCGAAGCTTGTGTTATGGCAACTAGATAACGGAATAAATTACATACACACTTTTCTTTTGTAAATACATACATACAATACATAGCAACACCCAGACCCCAGAAAAATACAAATGTAAATTACAAATATATTTTTCCGGAGTGGGGATCGAACCCATGACCCTTTGCGCAGAAAGCAGTTGTGCTACCACTGCGCCAAGCGGTCGTCAAATATATTATATCGATTCACTCCTTTTTAAATGGTTTATTATAAAGCGTCATTGTTATATCTTCGATATTTTACATACTAACTTTCATTACTTCAAGGTAGAGCTATATTTTAATCCAGCTAAATGGGGTATAGTAATAATAAATTACCACACTAAGTTTCAACCCCTATTTGAAATTTTTAGAAAATATTCTATGTTCTTTGTATCTTATCTCAATTTAATTACAATTGGTTAAGTAGTGAAAGTATAATAAAGAGCCCACAGAAAGACTGAGTTACTTTGACATATAATATGTACAGATTGCATGTGCTTTTTAAATTTGTTTTAATGATGTACGAAATTGATAAGACATTGTCAGAATAAACGGTCATCAATCCCCAATCACATTGAACACACAAGACTGGTCATCAAAAGTTGGTGCCCATTTGATGTTTTTTAGTGCCGCTAACGACAATTCCTGTTGCTCAATTTTAGAAGAGCACCTTTAAAGGAACATACATTCTGATGATGACAAAATGTGGATTTACAAAACATTTTATATTGGTGATTGGCATACACCACACAATTTATCTTAATTCTAGAAGAATAATTATAGATTATTAATATAAAAAAATATAAACCACTATAAAACAATAATCACTTTATTATACTCGATGTAAATCTTGCATAGATTGAAAGACAAAAAAACATTACTACTTATTATATTATCTATTACTGTTAATTACAATCATTTATTCAAGTCCGCTAAAGAATTTAGATAAGAAGTCCTTTGGTTTAGGTTCTTCTGTAGGTTTAAAGTAGACCATAATGTGTCCCTTTTGTTTCCAAATGTTTATAGTTTCTTTGAGCTCCATTTGACCCTAAAAATATATGTATATAAAATATAAAGTGTAAGCCATTAAGCGCTAGTTCAAACTACCAGATTTAATTTGATTAAATTATAAACCAACAAATAAAACAAATATTTTGGCCAACATGAGAACTTTTTCTGCTTTCTTTGACTTGAATTTATAAGTTTTTTACTGTTAAGTATCTCTATTATTTGAATCATTAACTACTGACTTTTTATAACAGTCATAATTTCCAATAATAAAAAACTTACTTTGATTACAAGTAGATCAATAACTCGCACATCCTTCACATCTTTGTTTTTAAGAAAGATCTCTTTCAGTTTTGCTTTGCATTGCTCTTCAGATTTAGGTATATCATAGTCCTTTACTGAAATTAATGGAGTAAAATTTTATTAGGCTTTTTAAAAAAATATTAACTAATATTATTCTACGTCGTTGTTACATATAAAATCTTTTGATGACATAACATAGTAGAATACACACCAATGTATGGAATTTGTCGATACCAAGCTTTGTACAAACTTAATACTCTTGATCTTGCCTCACTTTCATTTAAAGAAAGCACCGGACGAACAGTTTTAGTACCAATTTGAATTGCTTGTCTCGCAGCCATTTTATTATTTATTCTAATTGTAAAATTAAAATATAGACCACTTCATTTCATTTTCCTACAAGTTTTGACAGTTCCACATTGACATTTTTGACATGAGACAATGACAAGTACAGTCTACAGATAATTTACATTACTATAGCTATATAATATATTAATATTGCGATAATAGATAACTTACATTACTATATAATATTCAATTTATCATGAAGTAGTAATTAGCCGGATCCACACCGGACGATCCAAAGCGTTCTGATCGTAAAGTATTCTATGTGTTAATCCAGGGTATCATTTATCTACATACCAAATTTCGACTAAATCGGTACAGCCGTTTTTGTGTGAAAGAATGATAAACATAGGACATCCATACATGTATACATTCTCAGTCACTTACACATTTAAAATATCACAAGTGGTTGAACATTTCTTATTTTTTATTTATTGTTAAAAATTTTAATAGTTTTGGATATACTGTTTTATTCCATTACTTTAATTCCCAGATGGCAGAATATTTCCTAATTTATTATTTATTAAACACTTTATTGTATACACTTTAACAGAAAAAAAAGAAATATGTAACATACAAAACGCGGCTTTATCGCTTGGCAGCGATCTCTTCCAAGCAACCTTTAATTAGATACCCTAATTAGATATACACATGAAAAAAATATTGTGTTGAACAGATGTCTGATACCACCATACTAAATATTTTAAGTACTTAGCAGTATTAGCACTATTGGTATAAATAAAATTGATCCAGTTTAATCATTGTAAATTATAGATGGACTATTTTACAATGATTTATTAATGATAAATAAGAATGATCATTATAAATAACAAACGAAGTAAAATACAATGTTTAATGGTTTTTTCTGTACCTACTGATGTTTTATAAAATTTCATGTGTTCATCAACTTTTGCAATTGACCGTTTATATCTATCAATAAAAAAAATTAAATCGACTCACTTGTTTTCTATGTGACTTTTTTTGTATGACAAATATCTAGACAAGTGAAAACAGAATTTAAAATAATTTTTAAGAAAATATATACGTACGATAAACTATTATCACAGAAAAAAAACCATATTATCCTTACTATCTATACTAAAATATAAAGAAGTAAAGTTTGTGTGTTTGTTAAATTGTAAGGGATAATCTCGGGATCTACTGAACCAATATTAAAAAAATCTTTCAGCAATAGAAAGCCACATTATTGCTGAGTATCATAGGTTATATAAAAAAGGATTGTTAACATTATGCCCAACGAAGTGGGCACGGGTCCGCTAGTATTTTTAATAAGCATATAAAGAACATACATACATACATAGGTCTATATATGCATTATTATGTACCCCAATTTAAAAAAAAAACTAGCCAATCTCTATTCGAATAGCTAAGAATATGTTTCGAATAAAGGACCCCTTGACAATTGAATAGACGGACCCTCGACTATGCTAGATAAAAAAAGCTAACTATCGAAAATCGACTCTATTCCAAAGCTATAGAGTCGATTTTAAAATCAAGTAAGAACAATAGAGAGGCTATGTGGTTCCTATTTATGTTTTACAAGCGACCCGCCCGGACTTTACTATGGTAATAGGTACCTATAATAAGGTACCTATTTCGAAATAGAGATAGATAGAAAACTATATGATCAACGTTTGTTCAGGAATACCTATGAGACATTTTTTTAATTTAACATAGAGATTACATTCATATAAAGAATTACATGAAAAATAAAAACGTCATATATTAAAAAAAACATATGTATCATATTATATTGAATTTTTTTTATTTTTTTAATTTAATGCAATCAATTTAAACGTGTGGTCGAATTGAGAAACCTCCTCCTTTTTCTGTTAAGACGGTTAAAAATAACATAAAAAGTCTTAGTAAAAAAAATATCTTTGATTATATAAAGATTTTTTTCTGAATGTTTTGAAAGTTTAATTTACATGCGACTACAAAAATGTACAACTGAAACAAAAGAAAGTTGAAATCACTTTAATACATAAATATTCTATGAATAAGTGTCGTGACAACTCCTTAGACACTTATTACTCTTGAAACATCAGAAATATGGGAGCAAGAATTACTTGAACGGTACCGCAGGGCATTGTTAGTGGTAGCTCAAGAGTCTGCGAAGATGCCAATGACCCCTACATGCAGTAAGACTGATCATAGTGGGGTTATTTATGGTCCGACCTCACTTTCACGCGAGGCCCATGTTCCTATGAGAGTTATATGACGTAAAAAAAGGTTGGTGAATGAAAAACAAAAATTCATGTGTAACAGTTTATTCAAAGCAGCTTAAATTTAACCAATAGAGCATCGTAAAGCTGTCGTTATTGTGAACAATATTCAAATATGTTAAGCTAAGCTGACGTTTTCAACAAAAAAACTTAATTTGCCCACAGATTATATAGTACAGAGCAATTTTAGATAAAGCATTTTAGATATTTCGCCATTTTGTTTTAGATACATTTTTAAAGCTTTTTAAAAATTCGAAACAAATAAAATTTTCATCTTTGTTATTACGCAGTTAGTACATAATATTGGGTTTAAAATGTTCCTTATCTTATACAATTTTTAGATTAAAATAGTCATAGAAACATGGAAATATGATAACAAAGGCTTGGTAGATATGAGACGAGATTATTCAGATATTAATAACAGATTATACAATTTGAAACCTTTTTAAAATCGAAAAACAAATTCAAAACTTATATACTTACTACGTAAATCGATCTGTATTTGACAAAGGTTATTATAAAAGAGGTTTTATTTCAAGCTAAATGTGTTTTTAAACATAGATAAAAACATGTTTAAAGATCCAATTTCAATTAAGTCTTGAAATCGCGAGAGTCTTATCAAAATCTAAGTATAATTTTTCATTACTTATTTGTAGAGACAAAGTCTAAACTTCTTGTTGAAACGATTCTTTTGATAAATTAAAAATTGAATATGAAATGGTTGTTCAATTGGTTATTAGTTTATTAATTTGAAAACTTTTTTTTTCATATTTTAAAGAAAACATAAAGATTTTAGGTAATAATAAAAACAGACGTGACTAAAACGGTTTGTTAATTAAAGAAGTAAAGAAAAAAAAATTTTTCATGATGAAATTAAATATAAATTTGACAAAATGTTTTAAATGAAATAGCTCGTATTTCACCCTTTTGTTATTAATAATATATTGCCATATAAGAAATCTCATCCCTGCGAGGGTGGGTCGCAATGACTCGGCGATCCCTACGCGCCAAAACGGAAAACAAAAAAATTAACTTTCGAGCGAAAATGAGCTTTAAATATCAATGTTAGAGTATATATTCGCTTAGACCCTCTCTCTACTTAATCACCGCTGTCTCTCACATAATACGTATGTATTATACTTAGGCCTTTTTTTAACAAAAGGTACGCTTGTGACGCCTCGCGAATTCAAGATGGCTGCTGTTCGCTAGAACGTTTTTGGGTAATTACTGAACGGCCGGGAAATTTTTTTTTAACATTAAACCTTGTTTTGATATTATTCTCGATGTTACCAATTTATTGTTAAAAACTTAGAAAAATATATGAAATTATAAATTTAAAAGTTTAGATTTTGATCGTGCCAAGTTTAGGTGATAATTATTGTCTTAATAATCTGTTAAAAACTTTGTGTTCTAGTAAAATATTGTTTATACTGTGACTTATCAGAACTGTCAATAAATAACAGAATATTGATTTGAAATTTAAAATTATGAAGTCAAAAGTAAAAAGAGTTCCGAACTCAATATTAAATAAAACACGTTAAATATTTGAAACAAATAGAAAGCCTTGACCAGAGTAAAGACAGCTGAACCATTTGGGAAAACAAACAAAATATGGTTTATGGTTTCAATTCTATTGATTTTGTATCGATTCAATTTTTAAATCTATTGACATTGTTATTAACCAGCCAATGTTTGCTTTTTATGAGAAAGTTTAATAAGTATTCCAAATTCAAATTATTTTGAAAGGATGCCTATTTAAAATTTCCGAACGCAGTATTGATAACAGACAAATAAAAAAATAGTTGCCATAGACGAAATAAAACATACCACAGCTGTTACAGATTGAAAATTATAAATTTAAGTTTCGAATACATTCACGTGAATCACGTGTCCAGTGCAAAACGTAAAAATATTCCGTACGTACATTGAGTGTTGTATCGCCAATTTTCCTTTACACTTGAAATACAGAATCAATGTTCAGTGAAGCGTTTGAATTGTTTTTTTTTTATTTTTAAGACGATGTAAATTCGAGGAAGGTTTTATTTAATTTTGTTTTTTTTTTCTTAGCTGCCTATATGTAAATAATGTTTAGTTAGCATTATAATATAAAGTCTTCATCCTGCTATGGTATCCATTTGTAAGGTCATTCGTTTATTGACGTATCAGTAAAAAATTCTTGAAATCGAAATATCTGTTTCTGTATGATAAAACTCACTTTCCCGTGCTGAGCTCGTCAATAGGTTCCCAATATCGAATCGAACTTGTCTTTTTATCTGTGCCCGTGGCCGAGTTAGAGGTGATTGTTCCATTTTCGAAACGACCGCCAATTTTTATTCCTTTTAGGTAATGGCGGGGCGTCAATGAAACGTTTTCCCGCCATCTGTAACAAAATACATTTTAGTTGTATGAGAAGATAGAAAAAATGTAGGTATGTATATTTTTGTGATAAATTCGATATTTTTTCTAACTTCGATTGTGTGATATCTTAAAATCAATGACGTTTTTAAATTTAGTATAAGTACATATTTGTAAACTTACAAAGCTTCTTAATTAGTTTTTAATATAGCGTATGGACACTCAGCAATAATGTGGCTTTCTATTGGTAAAAGAATTTTTAAAATCTGTTCAGTAGATCCCTAGATTACCCCTTACAATTTAACAAACATACAAACTTTTCTTCTTTATATATTAGTATAGATAAACGATCGGCCCCGGCTTCGCAGGCTTAAATTATGCATGTATTATACATTTAAACCTTCCTTTTGAATCACTCTATTGTATCACATGGGAATCAGTGGCATAGTTTTCAAAATTTAAGCTAAATAGGAACAGAGAGAAGAAAGGGACTTCTTTTAAATATAGGCACTATGTAATTCAAGCTTTTTAACTTTGGTTGTTATCATTAGTGAACCTTAAAGACCTTAACGTAGCCTAAAACTCAATCGATTTTGATAAAACTTTGTAATAATCTTCTAGAGCGTAGGTAGGTTTCCGTTTACCTTAAAAATAGATAAAAGGGTTGATATTTCGATTTTATTTCGTGTAAAACAACGGGGCATAGGTAGGTTATTTATGTAGGCAATACACAGCTTAAAATAATAAAATGTACAATTGGCTTTAAAAGCACAATTATTTTAACACTTAAAGATTTTTAGTGGAATAAGTTTTTTTCTTTAGAATTATCTTATTGTCACGACACTTATTTACGGAATCTTTTCAATACATTTTTCTTTTGATAGTGTTCATTAACTTTCGTAGTCGGATGTACACGCCTTTATCAAAACATATAATCCAGCCCAGGGCAAACATTAATGTTAATTAATTTTAAAATTATCCCCTTTTGTTTGTATCGCAGGGGTGCGCTTAACCATTTGAATAATTAAAAAAATATTTATATGCATCGTGTAGGTATTCCACCCTTTAAGTGCGAGGGTGAGATTCGCCTTTTATTTTTGTCTTTATAACATTTATTTGGGGCAACATATAAAAGTATATAGTGTTCAACATAGATATGTCATGGTCATTCGGGAAAAAATAAGAAAATATATCCTGAGTCTGTGATGGGCTGATTTTTACTTGCAATATCATAGATATCGTCATGTCTATAACACATATCTATACTAATATATAAAGCTGAAGAGTTTGTTTGTTTGTTTGTTTGAACGCGCTAATCTCAGGACCTACTGGTTTGAATTTAAAAATTGTTTTTTTATTGAATTGACCATTTATCGAGGAAGGCTTTAGGCTACATAACATCACGCTGCGACTAATAGGAGCGAAGATATGATGGAAGATATGGAAAAAACGGGGACTATTATTCATCTTTGAGGGTTTCCTTTGCGTGCGCTGCGAAAACGGTTCAAGATACAAAAATAATATGTATGAAAGAATTATTCCTCTTTAAATGATCTAAAAAAAGTCCGCGACAGCATATGTCTATCTTCTAAGATTGACTCACTATAACATAATAATAGAAATAGATCCGACGGGGACGAAGTCGCGAGCAACAGCTAGTTACCTATAAATACCAAAATATTATTATGAAATTTCAAAGATTGAAATATATAAGAAAATCGAACTATAAAGCGTGCATACATGTGATATGAGATCCATTGTGTTTTATTATTTTTTGTATTATTTAATCGGTACTATGAGTTAAAATTCTAAACACACAAAATGGCATTTTTATTTTTTGCTAAAAACGTGTAACTCGTCTTGTTGCCTAAAGCAGACTAATAGTAAGATATCCTAATCAGGATGTTTTTGCTTCTTCAAAATTTTGCGCTCATAACACATATATTTAATGTAATATCATTGGGTAGATCCCAAATTTCAACTGCCTAGGACGTCTGGAAAACAGTACGGTCTCGGGAGTCGGAACAGCACACGCTGAGAAGCTTTTGTTTTCTGACTGTGTTATTTTTATAAATTGCAAGACAAATATAAATTCTAATTTATTTTACAGTTTGGCGAGAAGTGCAAAAAAAAGATTATTAATCATTTTTGCAGTGGATTTGTCAATGTCAATGTCAATCGTCAAAGTGATAGAAATCAAAATATTGAGCGCGAACGCGTAAGAGCCGGCGAATTTATATATTTTAATACAATTTTATTTAAATTTTGTCCGAAATCGATTTTCCACGCATTTCAGAATTGTGTTTGTGTATGATTTATTATATTCGCCATGTCTAAGCGAAGTATCGGAGCATCAAGCAATACACTATTTAATTACTTTACGAAAACCCCTCCGAGTAACAAAAAAACTAAACCAAACGGTGATACTGCACAGTCGACATTGAATAATTCCGATAACAATGAAAAGAATCTAAAAGTCGAAGGTGAGTGCACTGGTTTAATGTAGTATATTTAACAATCCATTGACTCTATATCAACTTACATTAGTTTCATGTGCGATGTTTTTTTAAGACATTTATAACAAGTCTGGTTGCATGGTATCGTCTATCTATGTTATTACAAATTATCACGTTGGGATGTGCAGGAATCAAGTTAATAAAGTATAAGTAAATAAAAACTTTTAGGTAAGAAACGAGAGAGACAGGCTACTCCATCACCAGAGATACAAAAGGTTCCCAATAATAGAGAGCAAGATGGTTCACCTATTGCTCCTAAAAAGAGAAAAAGAATTCGCCTCAATTCATCAGATTCAGATAATTCTGATGTTGAAAATAAAGGTAAAATGCCATTATTTTAATGAAAATGAAAATGAAAATGTCAATTGGTTATGAAAATATTTTTTAATATACAACAATACTTACATTAAGTCAAATAATTTTATTTCTAATAGCAGATAATAAAATTCAATCACCAAAAGAGAAAACATCACTTGAAAGGAAATTGCAAGAGAGTTTTAAATATGAACCAAATGACTCTCCAAAAGGAAATAAAAATAAAAAGAAAAACAATGAAACCTTGTAAGTATATTATAAGAGTATATTTTAACAAATGGAGAAATCCATTTGACAATAAAATTATTTATTAAAATAACTGTAAGTAACTGCTTGGTGATTAAACAACATTTGGGTGTGATCCCCACATTGGACACATGCATTTTGAATATTTTATTTAGTTGCCACTAGCCACCATGCTTAATGTGATGATGGTACTGATTTATAATTATTTTAAACATCTGTTACTCTTCTTACAATTATTAAAAGAATTATTTTAACTTACAGACCCCAAATAAAACCAGAGCCACAAGAAGCGGTACCAGCAGCAGATGATGGTGACTGGGTACATTGTAAACTAGATTGGCTAAAGCCAAATAAAATTAAAGATGCAAAGGGAAGACGACCAGATGATCCTGATTATGATCCTACGACATTGTTTGTTCCTAAGGATTTTATGAAGAATCAAACACCTGTATGTTCTATCATAGCTTATAGACATAGCACTACATGAATTAAGGAAAAAAGAAATTATACACATTATGGATACTTAGTACTTACTGTTACTTTCCGAGATTTTTAAATATTCTTATGCATTCCTTATGACTGTAGCTAATATTTATAAGAAACAAGATTTAATGCAATAGGCTTTTATAACAAGGAAACCGTTTTAACTTTATTTATTAGTTTATATTTGTAAAAATGAACAGGGTATGTGTAGTATTCCCCGATTATAATATTTGGCTCGCCTATGTACCACCACGTGCTACCGGAACGACGGTCTGACACAAAATGACTCCCCGCTACCGGCCTACACTTATATATGACAATACGCCCGAGACAAACAACACTCTACCCACATACACTACAGTATGAAATACTATTATAATTTTTTTAGGCACATAGACAATGGTGGGAATTGAAATCTGCTCACTATGATTGTGTGCTATTCTTCAAAGTTGGTAAATTCTATGAATTATATCATATGGACGCAGCTGTTGGTGTCAATGAGCTTGGCTTCTCTTATATGAAGGTGAAATATATATCATTAATTTTTATTGTTTTTTTTAGAAATGTTTTTATTTCAAATTTGTTTTTTTTTAATCTTAAGGAGTTTTTTAATTAGTTTATTTTTTTAAAGATACTGACTAACTGAGAACTCCCTACTGATATCATAAATGCGAAAATAACTCTGTCTGTCTGTCTTTCAATCACTCTAAAAGTACTGAACCTATTAAAACGAAATTTGCTACAAAGATAGTCCAAAGCCTGGGGAAGGATATAGGGTACTTTTTTTAAAATCAACCCCCAAAAGTTTGCGCGAGGGTTTGAAACTTTATAATTTTACGCTTTCACGGACAAACCGCTGAACGGGTGAAAGTAAAGTAAAGTAAAGTAAAGTTTTTATGAAAGTCCACGAGGACGGAGTCGCGGGCAGCAGCTAGTAAGGTATATTTCATATTCCTTCCCTTTTCACATGATCAATTCTTATTTATTATAACATTTCAGGGTGAATTTGCTCACTCGGGTTTCCCAGAGAGCGCCTATGGTAGAATGGCATCTACTTTGGTGTCTAAAGGATATAAGGTTGCACGAGTTGAACAGACAGAGACACCTGAAATGATGCAGGAGAGATGCAAAAAAGGTTTGATGTTTTAATTTTTAAGCTATATTAAACTACTCAATTTTTTTTAACTAATCAAGTTCAATTTACCCATGCAAAATTTCTAAGAGTGAAATAAAATACTTTTTAAAAGAAAAATAAGAATTTATACAAGCTTTGTACATCTATTACATATATAAAAATGAATCGCAAAATGTGTTGGTAAGCACAGAACTCGATAACAGCTGAACCGATTAACATAATTCTTTTTTTAGATTATTCATGGATGAACAAGAATGGTTTTTAGGCGAAAAAAAAATTGGTAGGTACAGCATGAACAAAGTTGCTTTAGGGCAGATAGTTTCTAATAGAAATAATAATAATCTTTTTCTTAATAAGACCGCCTACTACAGTTATTTTATTGTTATATTATTATTGAATATAGTCAATAAGATAAACTTGAAATGTAATTAAAGCTATATAAATGAAACATTTCAGAGCATTTAACAAGCAAGTTCGATAAGGTGGTGCGTCGTGAGATATGCCAAGTGTCAGTTCGTGGCGCCCAGGTGTGCGGGCTGCAGGACAACGGACCAGCTGAGTCCTCCTCACCTTACCTCATGGCTGTAGCTGAAGAGGTAATCAGTTATTCAGAAAAGTAGATATTATGTAGTCTATCAACACTTAATTGGTTTAAGGTTCTGGCTTTAAGTGCCATTAGGTGAATGAATGATGCTTTACACCTATTATATTTATGTATATATGAAAACTAATATTGCTATTAAAAATATTAATAACTTGTATACAACATAAATAAATTGCTTATTTAAGACAAAAGAATAATTACTCTGATGCTGAAGTTAAATCATATAAACCAGAAATCCATATCCAAATCAGAAATCATAAATCTCTTTCGATACTTTTTAAATTGTCTTAGTTCTCAGCTATTGTAGCAAAATTAATTTGAAGTTGATTAGAAATCATTTTTTTACAGGAAAGTAACGGTTGCAGTACATATGGAGTGTGTTTTGTGGATACCTCAATTGGTCAGTTTCATCTTGGACAATTCAAAGATGACAAACATTCGTCAAGGCTGCTTACAACACTGGCACACTTCCCTCCAGCATTAGTAAGTTTAAATACATATCGAGTTTCTATTTATGTGAAACCAACTATTAACTTTTATTTGTTTTCATTTTGTTTCTGCAAATGCCTTGTTGAAAACTAAATTATCCTTGTGTTGCTAGATTTCGATTATAGTCTAACACTGACAAAAAATCCAACAGATTTATTTACCGGTTTAATGAAATATGATACCACAGCCTGGTGGTGCCTTATGGTTGCCTTATTAAATCTACCCGCAAATAAGCAACCATATATGATAATAAATAGAAAAAATTTGCTTTAATTTGATATATAATTAATAAATATATGTTTTCAACGTATAAGTGTATGGAAATCATACCTGGCTGCGAAGGGGTGCGGCCAAGTGCGCAACGGCAACCGTGATTTTTTTGAATCTTCATATAAATTGCCGTGATGTAGACGTTATTTTATTTAAAAAACAAGTGAACTATATTTTTTACCAAAAATTAATTTTAAAAAATTTAATTAAAAATACAGGGTGGCCCATAAGTCCTTACTAATGAAAAAAAATAATTAAAATAAAACAATTACACTATGAATAATATTTTTATTTGTAAATATAGCTAGAAAAACGGGAGTTATTTTTTGTAAATAACGTCGTCCAAATGTAATCCGTTACAGTCACGGCACTTTTGCAAAACGCCTTCTGAAATTGTCGATGACTGCGGTCTGCGCGGCACGTCACTGCTGAAATGCTTGCTATTTCTCTGCGGATGTTTTCTTTTAGGTCATTAATTGACCGCAGGTTAGAGTCGTACACTTTAGCCTTAACAAAAAAAAATCCATTGAATTCAGATCCGGGCTACGTGGTGGCCAGGAAATGTCTCCTCTCTCAGAGATAACTTTGTTTGGAAAATGTTGACGGATAATGGGCATAGCAGTATTGGAGGTGTGGGAAGTTGCTCCATCCTGTTGAAACCATGTTCAGGCATTAAAGCCTGGAAATGTTTGCATACCTTAATGAACTGGAACGCTTACGAGTTGACTGTGTAGGATTTTCACGAATAGATTGTGCCACTGTGTCGATCTTTTGTTCCGTACGTGATGTCCTTGGGCGACCCAACCGCAGTTTATCTAACGTCGAACCGGTCTCCTCGAACTTAGCAACCCAATTCTTAATCGTTTGGAGAGCTGGGGTGTCATGAAAGTTGTGTAAACCTCGAAATTTACGCCTCGCAACGGTTGCCGAATTGTTGTTTTGATAAAACGCGAGCACACAAAACGCACGGTCCGCTCCGGTGAAACTCTCCATCGCGACTAAATTCCCAGAGAACGAAGTTATTGCCCCCGCTTCTTCTTCTTTTACTTTTCTAAGGACTTTTGGGCTATAAATACAAAACATGTAAAAAGGTCAATAAAATTTACAATGATTTTACTGTGAAAAAAATAAAATTTTCCCAGTCAATTTAACATACTTTTTTTGTATTTCTATTAAAGGTTTTAAATTAATCTGTGCTACTAGTGTGAAGATTAATATTTGCGATTATTGTTTATATGTTATAAAAAAGGGGGCAAACGAGAAGGCCAGTCACCTGATGAAAAGTGGTCATCGCCGCCCATGTGGCTCGAATCTTTAAATTTACTAAACTAATTTATACATTTGTTTTACAAGAGCGAATTTAATTTGGCGAAATTGCCTTTTATTATCCACCGACTAAAAACCGGCCACAAGTAATGGCATCTTTGGATCTTTGAAACCTCCATCTTCCTTGGAACCTTCTTTGCTTCCTTCCTTTGTTCCTCTCTCTTAGAAAATCCCTTTCCCTTTTTGAAAAGAAAATCATAAGAATCGAACCTCCTAAGCAAAATGAGAACTATAAAGTATTTCTTTAACTCTTATAAGTATAATAGAACTTGACTATTAAATGGTTTTCAGGAAGTGGTTTCGGCAGCTCCTCCATGTCATCGTCAGCGGCCAGCGAACCTTTGATCGAGAAGCTTCCCACCACACCGGTCAAGGAGACGTGAGTTTACAACCAATACATTAGCGATTAGAGTATACAATAATAACACCTAGAACACCAATATGAGCACGCAAAGTGAAGCCATTTCTAAGTAGACAATTATGTCTAAATGACAATTATGTGAAAAATAGTATGTTTTTCGTAGATTTTAATGTTTTTTTTTTCATAGACCGACCTTAAAGCAACTAAAACAGTCAGTGCTAGAAAAATGCATACTTAGATCGTAGGTTAATTTAATTTATATGGTATAACATTGACAAGTTAAGTCTGTTCTTTAAGGTAAAAATAAATCCTTCTTAATTTATCTTATCGAAGTTATACAGGCTTCACTTGAACATAATTTTTTTCAGAAAACTTAAAAAATAACTGGCTTGTACTTTATTATATGCCTGAACCAACACCCACTTGGCCAAAAAAAAATTTTTGATCTAACATTTCAGTCGCACAAGCCGGTCAGCAATGAAGCTAGGTTCGCGCGGTACAGACGCAGACAGTTTCGTGTCTAGACTTCAGACTGAAGGAGAGAAGATCACTGCACCCACGCCCGCTGCTAAAGTGGAGAAACCACCAGCTGCTGATCAGAAAGAGTAAGTTCTATCCTACTAATATTGTAAACGTGATAGTTTGTGAGAATTTATGTATAACTAGCTGTTGCCCGCGACTCCGTCCGCGTTTACTTTCAAAAAAAAAATTATTCCCCTGGAAACTGGATAAAAAGTATCCTATGTCCTTTTCCTGGTTCTAAACTACATCCCCACCAACTTTCAGCCAAATCAGTTGAGCCGTTATCGAGTTATAAGTGAAGTAACCAACACGACTTTCTTTTATATATATATAGATAATAATTAATCATAATAATAATTTCCATACTAAGGTGATTTACAAAATATTTTACCCAGGCTCCCAAGATAGTAAATACTGTTTTTCAGGAGCCTGTTTCATCCAATCATGATACATATACGGCACCGACACAATTCGTTCAGATTTATAGTAGGTTACATATAAAAATATAAAAATTCATTTACAATCAGTTACAAAGCGAATTAATACAGTACAATGAAGAAAAATTTAAAAAAAATTATACATGTATAAGTATGTACGGATGAAAACAATACTAATAAAAAAAATAATATAATCTAAACAGTTCTACATCGTCATTGCTCATCATTATTGCTTAATAAAAAACAAAGTCGGTTTCTCTATCCCTATGTATGCTTAAATCTTTAAAACTACCCAACCGATTCTCATACGGGTTTTTTATAGATAAAGTGATTCAAGAGGACGGTTTATATGTATAACTAGCTGTTGCCCGCGACTCCGCCCGCGTGGATTTTCATACAAACTTTCACCCCCCATTTTATCCCCTTGAGGGTAGAATTGATCAAAATCCTTTCTTAGCGGATGCCTACGTCATAACTTCTACCTGCATGGCAAATTTCAGCCCGATCCGTCCAGTGGTTTGGGCTGTGCGTTGATAGATCACTATGTCAGTCAGTCACCTTTGAATTATATATTTTTAGAAAGATTTAGATTAGATTTTAGAAGCAGTGGTTCTACTGGTCGAAGAACCTAAGATAGGTTCCTAGATCAGTCAAGTCCCTTTACTTCCGAGTAAGATAACATCCCCCTTCCTCCAAAACACAGTAACTTATATCATTCAAGTAAGAAAGGATTAACCATCCTAATCCCACGAACCCTTCTGAAGTTTAATAAAGTGACTTATATACGCGATTGGAAGATTAAGTAGAATCTTATATTGTAATAACTTGGGTGACTTAATCGAACTTGAAACATTATTTGTTTTTTAAATGTTTACTACTTCACCTTTAGTAACTTTTTTAGCATAAAGCAGTAATTCCCAAGTTAGGGTCGCTGGAGAATTGGGGACTCAATGGGCTTGACAGAAAGTGGGAGTCTAAAAATTGTAAGCGAGGGTCCAAGAAGGAACTAACTTTTACTGTTTAACTAACTGTTAATTCCTCATTGATACTCAGCCACAACACGACCTTTTATAAATAGATATTATCTTCTCCTTTTTCCGAGATAACAAAAAAATATAGTAATTCAGCTGCAAGGAGTCCACCGGAAACAAAAGTTGTGAAAGTGGTTTGGAAGTTTAGAAAACATTGCCCTAAAGCATAGATTACTAAGCTTAGAATACTACCCCGGTTTTGAGAGAGCGGAGATATTCCGAGTGAAACCATGAGACGTAACAAGTATTATTTAAATACCCACAGCTAACTCTCCCGGATTCACGGCTCCAATTAAGACCGTACACGCTCCGACCTTCTGTTTTTACAACCTCTATCGGCTTAATAAAATTTAACAACAACCCATGCAGTGAAATGAAACGTTTTAATACGGATTTTTATTGAAAATGCATTCTGCACGAGTCAATAATAATGGTTATTGGCTATTGATTCTGTTAAGGTTTAAACATACTAGTGGTGCCCTGCGGTTCTGACTGCTTAGCTTCCATACCGTGATATAAAGTATCCTATGAGTTCATTTATAAGTAGCGTCACGAATCTTTAGCGCTGAACGAAACCTGCGCAAGTAAAAAATAAGGTATCGAGGGGACGGCACGGCGCGCGGGGCGCGTGATCGTCGGGTGCGCGAGCGTTGATTAGTTCCCCAGTCGTGTTGTCTTTCTCGCACCAATACGTAAATTACGAGCGCGATTCTACCGATGCGCAGCTATTCTCGTCCAGCGCTAAACATCCGTGCCGCGACCTATACTCGTATGACAAATTTCAACCAAACCATTCAGTAATTTTCTGCGCAAAAGAGTAATAACATCCATACGTTTACATCGTCAGAAATTGGGCGTTTTTCATTTTGCATGTGTAAAGAATAATTTTCTAAAATATCGGCCCCACTCCAGGGCTGTCAAGCTCCACGAGTGACCGGCGGTGATGACCACTTTCCACCAGGCGGCAAAAAAAGAATAGGATTATTGGGTTTCGTAGATTTCGCAGTACAATTCCACTGTAACCAGAATTACGAAACAAAACATTTCTCCAGTTAGCAACCGTAAATGAATTTGTTCGGTAACGAGTATTCGGTTGAGAGTTTTTGTGGAAATAATTCAATATTCCCGACCTGACAATAAAATGGCCTAACGAGAAACTCAATTGCAGATGAAATCGGGCATACATTTATACGTTTTTTCGACCGACTTCGAAAAAAGGAGGAGGTTCTCAATTTGACCCGTATGTTTTCTAAGTTTGTTACGCGATAACTCCGCCAATTATGAACCGATTTGAACAAATCTTTTTGCGGCGTATAGGTAATACCTGAAGGGTGGTCCCATTTAAATTTAATAATAAAAAACAACCCCCAAGGGTGGAAAATTGGGGATGAACTTTTTTATACGCAATATCTAATGTAAATTATACTGAAACCACGGGGCTAGACTAGAATGTAATAAAGGATAAACAAATAAGTATGAATAGGCAAAATATATCCCACTACAGATTTAAATTACTAACTTACAGACCCATCTAAAGACTAAACCTTTTACCGTCAAGACAAATGTATTTCTGTACCGAGTACCTCGTGCTGGGAATAATGGAAATCTAAGACAGTTGGAGACTTGTATGAGAATACAAATTAGCTTCGTTTCTCGCTGCATTGTAATAGGTTTTGTACCGATTTAGTTCAGATGAACTCTTTTGTACTTATACTTATATACTACTAGCTGTTGCCCGCGACTCCGTCCGCGTTAACTATCATAAAAAAATTATTCACCTGGAAACTGGATAAAAAGTACCCTATGTCCTTCTCCTGGTTCTAAACTACATCCCCACCAATTTTCAGCCTAATCAGTTAAGCCGTTATCGAGTTATAAACGGTGTAACTAACACGACTTTCTTTTATATATATATAGATATGGAATAGGGTATATCTTATATAATACAAAAATGTATCGCCAAATAACGCTAATACCGGTATACTGAAACGCAACTTAAATTTAAGTCCAACTTAAACCAGTTCGATTTGACAGTTCGCCATACAATTCTGTCAAAATTACGAGTCTTAAGGCGTGGTTAAATTTAATTTGCGTATGAGTATTTGGCCGTAAGGCCCTTAATCGATAAGAGCTGAACCAATTACCTACTATAATTATTTTGTTCTTTGATACTAGTTAAGAAGAGAAAATAACTAATAAAAACACCTAGATCATGAGCACGCAAAGTGAAGCCATGTCAAAGTAGACAATTTTATCTACTTACATAGATCGGCACAGCAGTGCTGCAGTGCCTCGAATCAAAATTCGTATGTTTCTATAAAAAACAATTATGTACTTACATTAAAAAATACATTTGATATGTATACTGTTACGTATTTTCTAAAATAATAAGAATGTACTACAAAAAGGTTCACAATATTTTTTTTTGCAATGTTAAAATAATTTACTTTAACAATGGTGCGATGCCGGGTGGTACATTAGTACAAATAAAAGAATATCCAAAGCTACGGGGATATAAATTAGCATCGTTTCGCGCTGCATTCTAATAGCTCTTGTACCGATTTAGTTCATTTTTAAATGCGCAAAACTATAACGATAGAACGTTCTAGAATGGCACATAGAAACTATAATAAATATACATACTGAATGTTTATGGAGAAATTTTAAATTTTATTTAATTTTGAAGTTATTAAGACCTATGTTCGCAGAATGATCCTTGAGGTTTAGTTCTTGAATTAAAGTATTAAGTTTATTAGTTAGTTAGTTTATATTAGCACATTAAAACGATATGGCAGTGATTCGAATCATTGAATCCCAGTACGTTCAAGAGAAAATTATCGTCTTAGTTAATATTGTTTTAGTTCATACATCTAAGCTCATAAAAAAACTTAATTGCCTTATTACATATAGATAGTAATTGTATTGTGCATGTCGTTGTCCTGTAACGTTTTTACGATAAGCTTTCCTTCTATGTATCAACGCTATTTTATAGTGCATTTACTATTGTAAGGATTGGTAGACAACCTTGTTTTACTAAAAATCTGATTTGATGATTAACAACCTTGCTTCTAGCTAAGAACGCAACCTTCATCCTTTTGAAATCCAAATTACGAATAAAAAGACAAATTGCTGCCATCAGCATTCAGATTCACGAAACGCGACAAACAATTTTGAAAGGAAAATTTACATTTGAATTAATTAAATCTCAAAAGCAAAATCTCTTATCATTAAGCTACATTTCTGTTTCGGTGCCATTTGTTATTTTCCATTAGTGTTTTGAAAGTGTAGGTACTTTACTTAAATTTTACTGTTAGGAAATTCCTTAAAGCAAAATCCATTTGAGTAACCTAAATCATTTTAAGGCTTTCATAACTTTAGTTTGTCTATTTTGATTGACTTCAAAAAATAAGATATTTTCTCTTTTTATTGTATTGACGGTGATCTGGAAGAGATGACTTTATGATAATGAGTTTGCTAATTACTAATTGTGGTTTAAAGCACAATTATTAATTAGCGAACGCACCGCTTACTACTACTACACAGTATAAAATAAATCGCTTGAAACAAACACTATATAGCTATGTCTCCTTACGATTCTTATGCGGTCTTTTAATAGATAGCGATTCAAGAGGAAGGTTTATGTGTATAATGCATGCATATTATATGCGAGAGGAGCGAGGATAGGTCGTTAGTTCCTAATATGACAATTGAATTGACGATATAATATTATCTAAGCTTTTAAGGTATTTTCTGATGGTAACAGAGAGATCTAGAGTACTATATCACTAACTTCAGAGTAAACATTTAAAAACAGTAAAGAAACTTTTGTTTCAGATTGTGTGATAAGGATGCGTAGTAGCCGCTCAGGGCGCGTGCACTCCGGCCACCTGCCCCGGTCCCACGGATGCCGTCTCATCTTCCCCCAACCACCTCCTCTCAATGCCCTCCTTCTAGAACTACACAAACTCAACGTCCCCTGCTCTTCCGGTTCCATCAAACTCTCTTCAGAGTCTACTAATCTCTGTGGCAAACTAGAACAAATCCCTCCCCAATCTAGGAAGTATCTTTATCAGTCTTCGTCCAACCCTCAAATGGAGCTCCACGGGCGCCCCTCGTTCGCCGCGACCTACCGTCTAGTTGACCACTGCCATGATGTTCTTCTGACGGCTAGGAACGGCTCGTTCGACGTTGGCCCAGCTGCAAAGCTTCAGTGTTCCTACAAAATCCATTTGCCATATGGAAACAGGGTCGCACTACGCCTTCAAATGGGCTCCAAAGACGACACCAACGCTATTCACGAGGAATCGCAAATATTCTGCAAAGGAATGGAATTAAGTCTCCAAGACGGCGATTCTAGGTGGAGGCATTGTTCGCGGCCCGGAGATCCTTTGAGGAGCGTTCAAATAATCTCTGAAGGGAATTCGATAAGATTAAACGTCAGTATATCGGGGAAAAGGAATTCTTCGGCGATGTGGGTGAAAGTGTGGTGGATGGATAAGTCGGTGGAGGATATAATTAGGAATTGTGATTATGGTTGGGTGGCGTCTGAGGAGTTTTGTATAGCAGCTATGAGGGATGTGAAAAGGACTTGGAGACAGGCTGAAGGGGACTGCGTGAAGCTTGGCGGGCATTTGGCTAGTCTGTCGAATGAACACCAGCAACAAATATTGGACCAAGTTGTATCTCATGCGTAAGTATGAGTTTAATTACTATACTCTATTAATATGTTGGTACGTATGTTTGAGTATAAAGTAGCCTATGTCCTTCCCCGGGCTTTAGACTATCTTTGTACCAAATTTCGTTCCAATCAGTTCAGTAGTTTTAGCGCGATGGAAAGACAGACAGACAGAGTTAATTTCGCATATATAATACTAGCCGGCCCAACGTGACTTCGTTCACGCTGTCCTAATCCTACCCGAAACTTTATACCCTACGCCTATTATTTTTTTGCTTAAAAACCTTCCTCGTAAATCCAGGATTATTATAAAAAAAGAATTATCTAAATCGGTTCAGCTGTTATCGAGTTATGCGCTTACCAACACATTTTGCGATTCATTTTTATATAATAGATTAGTATTTACTTGTAAATATTTTTCAGGCCCGGCGCCGGTGTTGATGATATCTACTGGATCGGCGCTACTGATGCCGTGCACGAGGGAGACTTCAGGTGGTCGGATGGGCTACCGTTCTCCTATGCTCGTAAGTAAATCAAACAAGTATAAAATATTCTCATTTTTTATTGAGGTTAAGAGATTTTGGGAACAGAATATCAATAGTCTTATCAAAATTCAAGAAATAAAAAATTTGTTAAACATATTAATTAACTTTTGTATTCGACTGTACAGTGTATATTGAAATAAATAACAATAACCTTTATTTATTCAATACAATCAATCACAATACTTTATTCAATACTATTTATTAGCAAAAGTATAAATTTAGTTTTAAGAAAAATTATTTTGACTATATTTTATTATATTTTAATTAAATAATAATGACGTTTAAATATAAACAATACTTTGACATTGAAAATAATAGTTAATCATAAGAATGTAATTACCATATAATTGAATAATTGATTTTATTTTACTGTTTTATTTTCTAACAAATTCCATATACGTGTATCGACTGTTTCTATTTTTTAGGGCACCTATAATTAAGTGGGCAATCGTTAAATTACTGGTGCGAAATTGTAAGATTCAATCATAAATTGTTGTCCTACTTGTTGGTGCTCATTATAAATAAATAAATAAATACAATTAAGGTACATTTCCCACTTAGATTTGTATTGAGTCTGGTGCCTAAACTAGGCTACAAGCCTTAAATAAATGTCGAAGTTATCCCCCTCAAAATAATGTCATATCACGCACTGTGTATTAGTTACAGTTATAGATTAAAAATATTTCTAAATAACAAATCATCGTACAAAATGATGTAAGAATTTATTTACTTTAAGGACATCTTACATGCTAATTACATAAATGTCCCATTCCGTATTCTCATTACGAAAGAGCAGCTAAATTTACGACGAAAGTAGCTAAAGAATTTTAAAGAAAACGAATTAAATTTCTTCCAATTAGAATTGTTGTACAATATCGAGATGATTTAGTATTCAGTAAACGGTCGTCTAGACTTTATGGCGGCAATAGGCCGGAATTAGCACAGATTATATCGAGATTAAATGGACGAGATACAGATAATACAATATTGTACATATAGTCTAGTCAACAAGTTCAAAAACGTGTTAAATAGACATAAAGCTCCTAAAAATATGTGCCATAGCTCATTCAATTCGGAATGAAGTCTAGAAAAATGTTTTTTAAGGGTATATTAGCACATAAAAAATTGCAATTGTTATTAACAAAATAAGATAAACAAATAAAGGTCTTTAGTTTTTCGCTAATAACTTTTAAAATAATGATATTTTAGGAATTTTGAAAAAAGATCCTGAAAGAGGAGGAAATTTCCAATAAAAAAGTACTGACTCCCGGAATTCTATCTATATTATTTATAATGTTTTTTAACGCTGGAAATAGGGCTCCGCGAGGGCGTTACGGCATAGGCGCGCCGTCTAAAATACCGGTATATCACCTAAAATAATTTTTTTTAATATTAAATTACAATTTAAAAATTTGAATAAATTACAGTGTAATCTTGACACTTGAACGAAAAAAACCTCGATAAAAAAAAATTTTTGACGATTTTTCAAAAAGTTACAGCATTATTAATTAACTACTTTTTTTCCAAACTCTGTTTTTATAAATTACGGCATAAGTTTAAATAATTAGTCTAAAATTTTTTCGCTTCGTGGACCTCTTCTTATTTAGGTACTTAATAAAGTTATGCAAAAAAAAATTAAAGTTTATTATTTTGTTAATTATAATTTTTTTAAATTAACTAAAAATGAAATTTCTAAAAAATGTTTTCAAAAAAATTTATTGCTGTTTTTGCATCTAATATAGGTATTAATTAACATTGGAAAAAAAATTTTTACGTCATTTGTTAAAAAAAATTTTATAAACAGACTATTTTGGGATTTATATTTCGATTGTTTAAATAATTAGTTAAGAAACTTTTTTATTCTTAAAAATCATCATTGACCCTTTTCAATGGAATAACTGAGAAATCATTTTTTTTTTATAAATAATTTAATTGTTTATTAACTTAACAATTTGTTATAAACAAATAATATTAATCGTTATATTTTTTTCGAAAACTTCAAAAAATTACAAAAACAACCATATATAACAAAGTAAAGAAAATTTTTTTTTTTGAAAAATTTAAGAAAAAAATACAATTTTTTTTTCTTTAGTTTTTTATATATGGTGGTTCTTGTAATTTTTTGAAGTTTGCGGAAATGCGGTATAATAGAGAACTAACCATAATTAAAAAGTAAAAGTAAAGTTACACCTTGCTATTCTTGCTAAGCAGACTATCAAATTAATATTATAAAGGTCATCCATGCATCTGCTTGTTATTTCTAACAGCTACTCATTTTTTTATCACATCATTTACTCATTATTTACCTCTCAAAGTCCCGAAATCCCCTCTTGGGCTCATTTTAACCGACTTCAACAAAGGAGGAGGTTCTCAATTCGTCTGTATGTATATATATTTTTTTT
>DWAJ01000265.1:0-38783 GCA_018238005.1 Eurema mandarina
TATATTACGGAACCCTATTTATTTCCAAAATAAAATTTAGTCTATGTTACTCGTGGATAATGTAGCTTTCGAATAGTGAAAGAATTTTTGAAATCGGTCCAGTAGTTTTTGAGCCTATTCATTACAAACAAACAAACAAACAAAGTTTTCCTCTTTATAATATTAGTATAGATTAATGCAACTCCACAAACTATATTTTATGAAATTGTATTCGCGTATAAGCAGCGTTCATTTACTATTTACAACCGCTTAAGATGCCATATAAAATGTATGTTACATTGTAGTACGGCAATAATGGGCGT
Source organism: Eurema mandarina (assembly GCA_018238005.1). Taxonomy (NCBI): domain Eukaryota; kingdom Metazoa; phylum Arthropoda; class Insecta; order Lepidoptera; family Pieridae; genus Eurema; species Eurema mandarina. Next base: position 303 of record DWAJ01000265.1, read on the forward strand.
GAATACTGCTTCCATACTAGCTACTATTATGTAGAAGTCTTTATATCATTTTGTTCGGTAGCTATTCATTTAAGTTGCTTTGTCATTGGCGTTGATAACTATTTGTATTCTATCAGGAATACCAGGAGTGCATCACGTGAAAGGACTAATCATTGCTAGCCGTAGAAAGTCGGGTTTAATGACCTGTTGATGACGCTTCTCAATTCTGATCTGTTTTGTGTACTTTGTTCCTCCGTATTATAGTCGCACAATATTGATATACTAATATTTATTGTTTGTTACAGCGGTGGTTGTGCGTTACCTTACGAAACGGTACATTGGCGAATATAGTTCGACAGGAGGTAAGCAATTTTTTATCATTTTCAATATATCAATATCAAGTTGTTTATAAAAATGGCCAATTTTAACTTTATTCAAATTAATTTTCAAAAGCGACCGCTGCTAATTATGTCAGTGAATGGCCGATAAAGATAAGCAAATATCTAAATTTATATTCGACTTTAGTATGGGTCGCGAATTCAGTAGCGCCGTGGAGTTAATATATGCAATTAACGTCAATTTACAAGATTACGACACTTTTTCTGTTCGTTCGCACCGAGGAAACAATTTCCTTCCGTCCTTAAGCCTTAAAGTCATTTTGCGTCAACGCGATGACGTTTGCAATACGTTAATATTATAATTGTCTCAATTTTCGTCAATATGAAAGAATTTCAATAGCCATATTTTACGTAATAGCATAAATGCGACAAATTATTTACCCATACGGAAACAATATTTTTACTGGCGTTGTCGTCAAAGTAGAGACTACCGAATGTCTATTTTCACAAATGCATTTTTAGCAAGACTGATATTCAAAAATATTTTAATGAAAATTTATTTGTTCTAGACTTCCTTTATCAACACAGAGTGGCGTTTGACGGAGCGGTATCTGAAGTAGAAATACTCGACACCTCAAACTGCGCGGTAAGTCCTTTTATTAATTCTGTTTTAATCTGCCTTCAATTTGCTATATAAATTCATTCATGTGCTAAACTGTAACTGGCAATTTTAAATTGAGCAACTTGTTTGCTCGGCTTGTTGAATAAACCGCGTATCGAGACCTTATTAATGAACCGTTATCTAATCCGAGATTAGATTAATTTTGTACGACATCTCCATTATGTATACGTCTTATATCATTATGAATTGATCTTATAGGCAGCGCATAATCTTATAATTTTCGATTAAACGTGAGACAATGAAGATTTTAATCTGACAGGTGTTTGCTTGAGCCATCTTGAGTTCGACGTACGGTTCCATTATGAAATGATGCCTTGGCAACATGTTTTATATTGGTTTAGTATAAGATGCTGTATGCAAAATAAATGAATGAATTATGTAATGTCTTTTATGCTTAGTCATTGTTTTGATTAGAGTAAACCTTTGTTTTATTCGTGGGCACTAGCAGAGATTAGTGTAGTTGTAGACGTTTTATATGGCGTGTTAATTTTATTCCGCTGTCGTTGACACGGCTGTGCTTTTATTTATCTTCTAAGAACATCAGCTAGTACATTATTTATTGCCAACGTTTGCACTGCGCTGTACGAGAGGAATGTATTTCGATGTGCAACTTTGTGTAAGGTGTGTGTTGTAGGACAGATATTTACAACCTTTAAGGCGAAAATTATTGTTTTTACCTTTGCGTTTAGATAAATCGGAATGTTCTTGTACGGAATACGACCGAATATTGAATTTATTAGGTATTAAAATATTTATGAACCGATTTATGTGGTGTAGTTTGATATTATTAATTTAACTTTATATTATAGAGTATGTGGTCTAGACGAGTGGTGTAACATCTATCATTTACTTTTTCAGTATATCGAACCATTTATTTATAGATAGTTTTTAGGACCTAAGCATGTTTTTCTTAGTACCTATGTAGATTTTATATGACCTTCGTTTCCTAACTGATATTATATATTGTCTAGATCCGTGGGTGTCTCGGTGAGCACATACGATGGGGCGATGCCTTTGCAGTAGTGTATTCAGTTTGCGAGCGACGATCTTTCCTGGCGGCGGCGGAAATTCTCTCTCTCCTGGAACGAACCAGGTTGCCTGGTTGCGCAGCTGTCACCCTCCTGGGCAATAAACGTGACCTCGAGCACGCAAGGTGCGTTGACAAATCTTATAAGTGACTTACAATTCAGGAAATCGGACACGATTCCTTCACTAAATTTTGGGGACTGAATTTAGGAAGCCGATTTAGGACAGATTTAATAGACCAATATTTAAATAGTTCAAAAATTGTATACAAGCAAAATGCTACCAGTTTAGTTTCTATTTTAACTTTTAAGACCAGCTTTTTACTTATTCCTCTTTATAAATCCGTACACACTCGTACATGCTTTACAAAGGATTATAAATAAAATCAACGTTTAAAAGTGTATCCTGGTTAAATAATGTTTTAATGTATTTTATTAAATACATCTGTTACTTAAAGCGGTGCAGTTTACAAACAAAGAGTTTACGTCAAGTTTAATAAATAAATTGGATGTTTTTATAATAAAACATGTATAAAATATAAAGAACTGACCTTCTACGAATACTATACAGTATGAGTGCTGTATATTTTTATTAACAAGGCAATAAATTCCTCTCTTGACACATTAAGTCGTACCAATACTTTGTCACAGGGCTTTTGAAGATAAAATACGTCAACGATTGCTTCAAAAATATATTATTGTTTAATACATTGTAAATTGTATCCTTTATGTATTGGGCAAGAATCGGTTTAAGGCCCGTTAAAGTGATTAATTATTACCAGTAATATTTTAATTACGCAATAAGATTTAAATAATTGGCATTCGTTTTGTCCTCATTATGAATAACGCCAATTATTTCGTTAACTTTATATTTTGCTGAAATGTATACGCCAAGTTTTAATAAGCATCAATATATCTTATTTAGAGTTGTCAGTATTCGAAATTGGCTTATCTCCATTGTATAATTTTAAATTGGAAACATATTACATATATAAGAAAAGATACATTTCTTTAACTGGCCTTGCGATTTGCCAGTATTTAGGCATGTATTACACATAAACTTTCCTTCTGAATCACTCTTTATAATAAAAAAAAATCGCATAACAAATAGTTGCATAGTTTTAAAGATTTAAGCATACATAAGGACAGACAGAAAGCGACTTTGTTTTATACATACTATGTAATGATATTCAATGGCAATAATGTTGTCTGTACAGGACATTAGATCGCTGTTCTTGTTATACCTAAATCATTTATTAATAAATGTGTTTATAATTAGAGAGGTCCACGCGGAGGAGGGCCAGGAGTTGTCGCTGCGATTCGGGTGCCAGTTCTACGAAGTGTCCGCGGCGGAGTCGTGCGCGGGCGCTGCGCTCGCTTTCCACGCTCTGCTCCGAGAGGCGCGCGCTCTCGCCTTATTACTACCAGCGCCTAGGCGGAAGCTAGCTGCCTATTCTGTCTCTAAGGTAATTTTAATGTATTAAAAGATGTATCTTTACGTGTTTTTATTGTATGTTTATGTAACATTTACATGTTACACTCATTTAATTTAATTTACATTCTTTGCCATCAAATCGATCTAATATTAAGGAAGTTATTGAAACAGTCTTTTCATATATTTAGTTTTTGTAAAACTACTCTTTTTTACAGAAACAGTTAATGGGAAATGCTTCTCATTTAAATATAATAGGCAATAATATATTACTAATACTATATTTAAATGAGAAGCCTTTCTCAACGCTCATCCAAACTAAAATAGTAAAAAAAAATATTTCGATAAATACTTATGAATCAATATAATATGGTACCTATTGATACTTCTTGCTAATTTGCTCTTACTGATTTCCTGCAAAGGGTCTCGCAACTCGTATCTCACAACCAACATAATATATAGATACCCTATAGTTTACAAGCGTTAGATACCTGTACACATACCGATCGATTCCATAGATGGATTGCAAAAGAAAAATGTTACGTAAAATAATTAATGATAGTTGAACATCGATGTTTCTCTTACGCGCATAGACCACATATTTGTGTTCACCATACACGGAGGCTTTCAAGTTCCCACGTTTTAATGTCCGGGCCCAAGAGCTATGCCGGCAATTCGCTCCTGCATTTTAGATCTATTCTTCTAGTTCTTATACACATAACACATCGATACGCTTAAAAGTAATTACAAATTACACGTGTAATACTGCTATGTTCTATAGGCACTTAGTGCTTAAAATAGAAATAGTTGGAAAGATTCCACGGAAGTAAATATTAAGTATTATCCAGGGAATATTTGAAATATATATTAAACGTGTTAGTTTGTGGATGAGACTTTATCGTATATTTAACGTACTGAATAAATCAAAAATAATATGTATTAAAAGATAGTATGTCAAGTTTCTTTTATAATATAATCCTTTCTTTTTTGCAGGTAATTGGTACAATATTTGGAAAAAACAGCAAAAGCGTTCGGAAGAAACGTCCATCTCTTAGTATTTAAATATTTAATTTATTCTTCAGATAGACTGCGTATAGAATAAGTAACGAGTACATATTGTATAAAATTGTGATAATTACGTATCTCATACATTAAGGAGGCTTTTAGAAATATTTTTGTATAATTATTCTTTTCGAATGATTGATTAAATTTTATAAAGGTTGTAAGGTTCTGTGGGTGCTTCTGTTAAGATAGTGACTGACCTGTCATTAAATTGGTTCCGTGCGCATAAAAAACTCAATTTGTATTATTATAAAAAGGCAATATTTAAAAATGCGTCCAGAAACAATGAAATTTAAAATTTACTGCAGCTCTTCCCTGTCTTAACGCGATTAAAGGAAACGACAATATATAATATAAAATTGTTAGATGTATAATAAATTAAGATAAATTAACTGTAAATAAATAAATTGTTACTGTACATATACGACTTTATGTTTAATTAAAAACCTCGCATTGAAGCTATAAAGACCCGTCAGTCGAGATAACTGTTGTAAATATTATATTAGACAATAACCGTTTATGTACTATCAATTTGTTTTATAATTAAATGCATAATAAACAATTTATGTTCATTTCACGCCTTTTAATCCAACACCTGTAACGCATTACTTTTCATAAATGCCTAAAATAATTTAAACATCACTTTTTGTTTCTTTTACGTTTATTTAAGATCCAAAAGTCTTAATTAAAAAATCCTTTTAAGTTTCAGTTCTTAAATTTCATTTTAACAATAAAAAATATCGTTGAATAAGCTTTATTGCATAGCTTATTACAAAAGGAAATGCTAACCCACAGGAAGCAACAATTCCAGCCTCAAGCGTGGGCACCTTACTTCGCTCTAAATACTGAGCAATTCATCTTTCAAAGTAGACACTAACAAGGTGCAAGACAATAAAACAGCACGCTTGATATACAAACAAACGTGTATCTAGTATAAACACACTTCAAGATTTAACCTATACCTCTCGAATGGTTTGCAATTCCTAGTGGTTAGGACCAACATACCTTTTTGATGATCTCTTTTAAACATATGTACTGTGGTTTAAAACGTATATGCATCGTATTAAAAAATTACAATCCTATTTATGACGCGCGATATTTTTATTGTTATTTTAATTGTCGTACTTAAAGAACACCCATGTAATATTCTGAATAGAAATCTTCTCGATTTGACAGCATCAAAAGTACAAAAAAAGGCACCGTGTATGAGAATAACCTAAATTTAGTTTAAGCTATTATATCGCAGAATCGAGGCCAGCATATTTCTATTTTCACTCAACAGTCTTTGGTGTCAGATCAGCCGCGGGGGACACGCCTCGGCTACGTTGGAAGTTGGAACATTATTGATAGAATAGGGTAGCGGTGCCGGAGAGAGTTAAACGGCCTTGTGTAAGTTGCACTGCCACCCACTCGTCATTCAATTCACCGATAACGTCCCACGATAGAATGTGACCAGTCCATGTGTGAAAGCGGCAGGTGCAATTTTAAAGCGTTTCTTGGAGAAATTTCGCAACGAATATTACATTTAACTTCATAACACATCTAATTAAGCTCGGCCATCAAAGCGGAAACATTCGAATGTTTTGCGATATATCGTAAAAACGCCGGCAAGTTCAAGAGCACGTTGAATACTTTCGTTACAATTTATCCGGCCGGTTTAGAATGAATGGTGGAATGAGCGATAAATAATTAGCATGCCAGCTAGATATTCCATATATAATAAATGTTTCTATGTTCTCTAATTACAATAAATCTAATACAGGTGTATTGATGTTGATAAGGATAATAAATCGAATTCTCTGGCTGTATACGTGGCGCCAACTTTCCGCTTGTTCTCTTTCAAAATAGTCGAGTCGAGTAAAGGAAATGAAAATAACTAAATAAATTAAACTATTAAGTAGACACTTGCAATGAGGTCAATATCCTCAGGTTTCTAATGTGATTGTCTGTATTTAAATGAAATATGTTCAATCTTCATTTGAAATTTTCTATTGGTTAGCTAATGAAAACGATGTTGTATGAAAGGACATTAACAAATAAGTCAAAAGTAAAGAATGAATAAAATTCATAATAAAATAAAAATTTTAGGAATTAAGTGAAAATTCTAAGTGAATAATGTTGAATAATGTTGTAACAATCGTTACAAACCAATTAACAAAAACTTCAAAAGAATCGTCTAATATGTGAAGTCACGTCTCGTGTTAAAAGAAAGCGGAAAGACATGGTTATCTTTCTAATTCAATCAAGGAGGGTTAAGAACGTATAACCTTGGCGGTGTTCGCAAATTTAATGTCAATTTTAAATTGTAATGAATCACCATTGATTGGTCAGTGAAAGCAATTAGATGTAATCAGACAGGATTCATCGCATATCTGCTGTGTATCGCCAGAGGCCAGCCGTGATACAATAATCTATCAGCGGGTATCGATAAAGATTGGAACGAGACGAAGAGACGATGTTGGCTTTTTTGTTTTTGAAAGGTTAATATTTGAATTGTATAACAGACGTAGCTCGTAGCCGAGTCAACAATGACAGGAGTATGACATGTAGATACATGGTGGCGTTCGTGCAGCATTCCTGATGCAGCTGATAGTGTCTGTTATCAGTTACTTTCATCTCTCGACTCTGATTAAACGATTACCAATGTCGTCTAATTGCCCGTGTTTGTTTCGGACGGACGGAGGGTCATGCATGACTGGCGATAGCGACACGTTGCTTCGATTACGTTAGTTATCTAACCTATTCATATGAATAAAACAAAATGTTATATGAAGCGTAAATGAAAACATTCAATGCTAATAAAAATATGGCTAATATTCACTCACACTGTTTTAATTACTCTAGACATAACAAAACATGTAGAACATAATATAATAATCTGATTTAGAAGTACGCTTAATTAATTCTCAAAATTTCGGAGATCTTTTTTTATTAGAATATTAGCATTTTGAACAAAAAGTAAATCTTCCGATTAGTGAATCTCACACATGAGCGATTAAGTCGCGAGCCGGCGCGGGCGCAGCCGTCGTGGGATAATCGTTTATGTTAATAGTTCGTTGCCCGTGAGGCGAATGTCATTTCAAACTTAAAGCGGATGGTATTGATCTCTATCGATTTGTACCTTCGATTAACTTGTCTATATTTATTCTGACAGATTTATTGATCTATGAATTTAACCGAGACTTGTAGTTGTAAAAAGTATAGATAAAAACATACGTTTGTCGTGTATTTTTCAACTTCAAAGTACCTGACCGATAATATAAATAAAATATAAATAAAAAATAATAGCACCGAGCAATAAATTTGACATACATGCCTTTAAATTGTCGTTAATCATTGTTGCTTTTTGAATACCATGAAATAGATCTTAGATAATTTGATATCGTAATTGTGTGTATGTATGTATATAGGCTGGTACAATATTATTATCTATGTATATATTATCGCATCCAATATTGAAAACATTATTATGAGTAATTTTTAAATACAAGTAACACCAATTTAACCAAGAATTTATGTGACTATATGTATACAACAATTACGCTATTGAAATATGAAAATTCGCAGATAGTCTGTCAATTATTGAAATAAATAAATCAATTATTATTTGCTAAACTTCAATAAAAATTATTTAGGAATTATGAAAAAAAATAAAAACAAAAAATCCATAACATTGTTTACAAAATATGTATAACATTATTTACTTATTTCTGTAATTACACACACACCGCAAATTGTCCTTCAAATAATTGTTACGTATAAACATTGTGAAAAAAAATATTATTTACGTTGTGGTTATGTTATGTAATGTAAATGTAATCCCTGTTTGTAATATTAGTATTTAACTATAGATAGACTAGATCGAATATAGAAACAGTTTCTAGAACAAGAGTTCAAAATTTAAACGTAAATTCGTTATTGTCGAAGTCTAAACCATCAATTTTTTGTTGTTTTTTCTTCAAGATTTTAAAATAAGCATTTATGATCCCAGGGCCACCAGACGTCACGTATTTTCTAATGAACAAAATGTGGACGATTGAGTAGTGTTAGTATGTACTAAGAACGTATGCCTACCTGCTAGTTTGCTCAGACGGCCAATTTTCAGGTATCAGTTAATGAAGGTACATATCAAAATTATCTACCTCACGTAAATTCTAATGGCTGATTTCCACATATATTTTAGGCAATACCCAATAAATAAGTCGCCAATATTGACAGACACTTTCCGTCCACCGTGGTGGCTCTGGGATCTTGCTCTATTACATATGACTTCAATAGTATTTAAAATAAATAAAAAAATCATTAGAATCGGTTCGGTCATTTGAAACTAATAAACATTAATAATACAGTCCAATTAAGAACCTCTTTCTTTTTGAGTTCGTGTAAAAAATAGGTCGCGCAAAAACGTGGGTCATCTTTAGTATTGCCTAAGAACGTAATGTAAAACAAGGGGTAGATTAAAAGAGAGGTATGTACATATGACATATTTGTACAAAGGATTAAAATCAATATCCGTGTGTTTCATAATACACTGAAATTACACATGTGACAATCTAATTGTATAACATACGTACAACCAAACGGTATCGAGTTAAACACTAATGGAGCCTAATATAGATAATCAGTGGGCACCTGTCTAAAAGTTGACGAATGAGAAATCGCAGTAGGAGACGAAGTATCATCGGAGAAAGTGAAATTATTGTTGATATATAATTACTGGAATCGTTTAATAAGCAAATAAATCGTTTTGTCGAAATGTAGTAATTAAATTTTTAGGCATTAAGTAGATTCGACGGTCACCATTTCAAAATTGTTTATTTTTTATAATTTTAAGCAAAACTAGAGCATTATCAAGAAACAGTCGTATTTTTAATTGTTTTTTGTGTTTTTTCATCCTTCTTACATAGATCACTTTTCAAAGATTAATGAACTTAAAAAAAAATCGAACAAACCTTGTAAAAATCCATCAAACCTCGTTAAAGAATTAGGTCGCTCTCGTAGTTTTAATAATTATAAATTCTGTGGACCGGTCGTTTTAACGACTTAACCCGTATCGAGTTAATCTTTATCGCTGTTCCGTGAAGAGTGCAGATTTCAAGTCCAACATATCACTTAAAGTAAACGTATGTTAGTGCTCTTTCTCTTATTCGGTCACGTCGTAGCCTTATTTGAATTTTTATTTTACGGCTTACTGAGCAACAGTTCGCGTGATGGTAAGCGACCTACACCCAAGAAAGTAGGAGAAGTCAAAAGAAATGTATGTGTACTTTGTCATATTGTTTATGTGGATTAACCGAATCTCTGCTAATCTTACGTCTGTTGAGTGTTACATAAATTATATTCATATAATTAAATTTAATATGAGTGCTTCCAGTCAAATGTACATCTTAATAAAAAATATTGTGTACACATATCTGTAAGCTTGTATGTAGATAACGCTAAATGGTTAATTTGTAAGCAATACGTTACGTAAATCATGTCACGTTTGTTACGCTGAAGCTGTTTGGTGGCTACCGTAATGTAAGCTTACGATCTTTATTAGAAGTCATGATTGTAGGTGACGGGCCAGCGGACGGTATATTAATTGTTACATCTTATTGCTTCACTCATACCGTATGTCACAATCGTAAAGGTACATCACGCGATCACGCTATTATTCGTTTAAATGCTAATTTTGTAAAGGCAATGATGAATTGCATACATGTCAGAAATTAATTTGAGAAAACAAAGTTTATTGACGTTTATTTGTTTTCTAAACGAAAATTGAATAATACGTGTCTAGTGGGTCTGGAATTAAATAATAAAATGGCAATACAATGAAAAAATATAAATACATACGTATAATGAAAACGTTCGAAGTAAAATGTTTTGTATTGTAAGCACATATTATTGCATGTTGCCTTTGTTATTTTTTTTGTAACTTCTACTTGATGTAGTAGAGCTTTTGTATACAAACAACGATTGCGTATTCGAGAAATAATAATATAGGTTTTGAAATAGACCACCGGCAATTTACATTACAATTTATATTGCAAATTATTTCTGCGTAAAATTAAATGGCTCAAGCAATGTCAAATTGTCGCCTAATTCTCTTTGACAGAATCAAATGCCATTTCGATTACAAATCTGCAAAGACAAATCACAAACAATTTTAGTGTAGTTTCCAGTGAGTCATTATTATTAGGTATGTGTAGTATATTGATTGTTTGCTTTTTATATTGCATCATCTATTGATTTGACAAATTTTAAAACGACAAGAAATATCAAGTTAAAATTCTCATTAAACTATCATCTTGAAATATATTTAGGGATAATGGATGTGCAACTAACTAAAAAGCTACAAATGCACCATATAAAATTATATAGAGTTGAAATAGAAATTTTTTGGTGTTTTTTGTTAACTATAATAAAGTGAAAACAAAAATATACCAATTTTGTTACGTAACGATGATAAATAAGGGAAAACGAACAATAACATCTTATTTTCTATAGAGAAACTTGATAAGTTCATAGAAATTACGTGGGCTTTATTATGTAGATGCAACAGTTGTAGAGAGATTATTACTCCTATTGACAAACAACGAAAGTTTTCAAATCTTAATAGAAAACACGTCCACTCGATGTCAAAGTATCAAGTAGAAGTATGCTGAGTTTCTTGTACCTACTGGAAATATAAAAACATATCTTGATTTGTCTGAATTGTTCTGTAAGCAATTTAACACTTGAAATGGAAGAAACAACTTTCAATTTACGATGTAAGCCTTTATTATATACTTCTTTTTACGTTTTCATAATTTACTAATAGTAAAGAAAATATAACATAAACAAGACCGAGAAAAATGGACATCTTTGGAGGAGGCCTTTACCCAAAACGGGGTTCCTGTTACCTAATACAGAAAATTTTGAGACAAATCATATTACTAACAAGCTCACTTACTCATAAATAAAAATATTTTTTGCTGTAATATTGTATCTGCACTTGTACTACTACTTAACAAGAAATAAAGAGGCTTATTATTATTATTATTAAAGAAAATATGAAAATGCATGCGTTATAAGAAAACAGGTACATATTTGAATGTTTACTTATTGATAATATGTCAGATGAGGTGCAAATAGAGGGTGGTGCTCAGAACATGTTAAGGTAATATGAGATAGTCATATTACCTTCAAATTGTTTGATGAAGACTTCTTAGTAATGTATGAATATATTGGAAATTCGTTCTTAAGTAAATTTACAATTTACTGGAATAATTATTATGCAAACGGAATCTTTATAATTCTTCGGCAATGAGGAAAAGCCCATCAACAGTTTCTTAGCTTTATATAATAGATATTATAATATTTGTTATGCCACAGTAATAGCTTCTTAAGAGTACAGACGACAATCAAGATGTTATAAAAGTCAAATAAATCATGTTGGTGCATGATTTATTTGATACATCACATAATTTTAATACATAATAAATCACAGAGGGAAGTTTAAGTGTTTCCGCAGCCCTTCCCCGTGTGCAGATAAGATTAGAAATAGCTCATAAACTGTCGTATCGGTGGATTATTATTATTTAGCATAATTTCAAGTAACCGCTGCCTGTTGACGCCCGCTCCGGTGATCGTATCTTATGTACGCTCAAAACGGCTGGCGCCAACTTCTATTACCTATATTTATTACAGGCCCGCTTGAAGAAGATGTAAATCCAGCTTCTATTCTAAAGTTTATAAAGGTCAGTTTCATCGTAATTTACGGTAAGTTCTCGTGTCGGTTCAATATAAATCTATCCATCTAAAATAAACCCTCGCCTTCGGTTATAAAGTTGACTTAGGAACGTCTTTGATATTAAATTATAAAATATGCACACAATTTTGCTATCGATCCTCGACATCCGCTCATTACAAGACACTGGAATGTTGTTCGGCATACCTTCGGTCTTCTCGTTTATAAAAATTTACACTAAACATAGGGCAAGCTTAAAAATAGTATTCCTTTAATTTTAAAAACATTCATTAAAAGAGTATTGCGCCCTAAGGGTTCATAAGGAATATACCTTAACATAGAACTATGATGTATATTTAAGAGTAATATGAATTTACATAGTGTTAATAAGGAACTATATTATATGACCAGATTTAATAAAACGTACCTATATTTTAGTACGAAGGCACGTTATAATGTTTTCCATTCTAGAAACCATATCAGTTTTAGTATCGACACTAACAATAACACTTTAGTTATCATCAGATTGACTGAACGTGTCTGTTGTGGAAATTTATGTCTATATTATTTTAGTATGAAGTTTAAGATAAGGCTAAGTTACAATACTATAAAACTACCAGTCTTAAATATAATTCAATAAATAATTTATTTTTGTTGTCGTCTTTACAAGGTAAACTGTCAGCTAATTTGTCACAGGCTTAAGTTGTAAGTTTGTTGTAATTTCGCCGTCTTGTTGCTTTTCCATACCACTGTAATTAGAAAGAGTTGCTTTCTAATAAATATTGATTTCTAATATGTATATAAATCATAATTGTTACTTATATGTCACAGTACCTGCAAACCGGATTGCGTCATTAAGTTTAATATAGATGTAATAAAGATAACGTGGTTAGTGGCTATATAATTAGAGTAAGATTTATGGTTTTACGAGCTACCGTAGCCCGTTGGCGAATGTGTAATTAACATTTAATTTACAAAGGTGTAAATACATTTGTTTGATTGTGTACTGCCTGGGCGTCTTGTTCTGAATTATAGAAGTTTTTAATTTGTTACGTAATAACTGTTAATATAATACAAGTACATATTATAGCAGGTGGTTAAGATGTATTAGCAGTTCCTAATACATCTTCTGTACTATAAAGAAGTAAAGTTAGTGTGTTTGTTAAATTGTAAGGGGTAATCTCGGGATCTACTGAACCGATTTTAAAAATTATTTCACCAATAGAAAGCCACATTATTGCTGAGTGTCATAGGCATATATAAAAAACCGAAAAGGATAATTAACGTTATGCCCAACAATGTGGGCACGGGTCAGCTAGTCTTTTACTAAAGTTGAATGCATGATTGATAAGAAAATTATTATATACAAACATCAGAATGTTTTTAATGAGATTTATTATGCATAAGCTTTAATTATCGTCTGTACCGTCGCTGACCCATTGTTACGGTTTAAGATCTGTTATTATGGTACTTACCGTTGTTTGGTGCATGTTATGATAGCCCCAGGATAATAAATACGAGATTTAAACGTGGATAAACATCCTGTGTGGGTCATTTGATACAGGTCATTGTGCTTGCAGGTGGAGGTGGGTAATTGAGAGCCCCTTTTGTTCGGAGACCTTTCTTTATTTTGGAACATCCGTTTATTTGGCCAGATCAAATTTCATAAGGCCAATCAGGTTTAAGTCACACGGATAACGGATGCACGCTGCAAGGCTTTTTTGACGGTAAAACATGTAGAGATTACGTAATGGGTTTTACTAGATTTAAATACATTTTGCCTTGAATATGGACTTTATAATTGTTGTGTAAAATTCGACTGTTTTTTTTTGTACCATGGGGGGCAAACGAGCAGGCGTGCCACCTGATGGTAAGTGGTCATCGCCGCCCATGAACAATCGTAGAGCTTGACAACTCTGGAGTGGGTTGCCGACCTTTTAAAAAGTATTAATAAAAAAATTATAAAATAGTAATCGCAGTACGAGTATAACAATACATAAATGGAATTATTTCTAAATTCCTGTAATCATATTTAGACCTAATGTGCTTTTGTTAATCTGGTATATCTAATCTTTACCTTATCTTGTTTCTAAGGTCAATCATTTAAAGGTTGGTACCTAATAATCATTCCGTTGTTTTGATCGGCGATATGCTTATTTGTAAACCGAATCTTCTATTGCTCAAGCAGTAATGTATCAATGTTTTTCAATTCAAACGACGTCTCTACTAATGTCTTATATGACATTACATCTAAATTACATTCATGAATAAAAACCGCTTAATCATTACTTACAAATTACGAAAAGCAAGCGTTGATGAACTGCAACATCGCAATAGAGTTGTATGTTGCAGTAACCTTGTACCCATTTTTAATATTCTCAACGGGGCACTTGTTCATGTATAATAGGTTTTAATTACAATGTTAAAACTTCATATTTGTGAAAGCAGATAGCATTGTTGATATTTAGAAATATGACTACAGCATGCAAATAGCGTATGTATATATATAACCAGCCAAAGAAATTTTATTCGTAGTTAATTCAAAACTTGGGCTTTTATTCTTTTCAATAATGTATGTGTATTTGGATGGAATGGAATAAATTATGTACCTTCATACGTATGCAGGTACATAGTTTATTCCATAATTCTTCGTATTCTTAAGCCTTGTCCTGCAACGGTGTGTTTGTCATGGAAAATTAATAATATTAAACCTACGATTACGCATGTTTCAAAAAGTCCTCATTAGCTTCACATAAAACAAAAAATAAAAGCAAAGTTGAAAACCATAACGTTTTATTGAAACTTCTTATTAAGGAAAAAAAACAACATATCCCCATTTTTTACTTTCAATAGAATGATTTGTTTTGATGTTGCCAGCAATAAATGTCTAACTGTAAACAGCGTTTGTATTACGCAATTTTTCCATTACGTTATTGATTTCACTAAGTTTTGTTCGCTGACACCCCGCTGAGAGCTTGCGAGGAGGTCTTCAACACTCGAAGAAGCTGTGAATATTTGTTCCATTAGCAATCATTATTCGGACATTCAAATACTTACCGACCGAGGAAATACAAAGCCGAAGACAAAGACTGTTTATGTGGGCATTGTTCAGCTTAATGTCGCATTTCATGTTTACGGCTGTTAAAAGGTATGGAGTGTACTTATTTTATAAAATACGAAAGTACCGACTTGTCGGACTGCACAATAAAGGCAATATATGCATTTTACATATGCATAACGAGTTTAAAATATACAGGTATGTAAATTTGGTTGAAATTATTTAATTTCCTTAGAGTTAAGGAGGAAATATGCACGCATGTGTTGGGTAACGAACATTAGGAAAGATATATTTATAAGTTGTTTGCTGTAAGGCACAGCATCCGCTTTAACTTGCAGCTACCGACCCACGCACTTGTTTCTAATTTTATCCCTAAAGATTTTTATGTAATTACACCTCCGCCATGTCTACTGAGCCATTTGCTGTAATTTATTAACGGAACAGTACATATGCTTTAACTACGGTCAATAGAATAAGCTCGCTGTTGCATTCGTAAGCGTTCTATATCAGCTTAGATTTATAATAGACATTAAGTAAATGCTCCCTTTCATTTCAGCTCAGGAACTCATTCGTAACAGAATCTTAGTGTTACACACGGCAAGCCCTATATTGCAGAATGAAAAGGTACATTATGTTATCATAATACACCGTCTACAAATGTGGCGGCATAGCACGTGGTTTTTGGAAAGCATTATTTTTGTTTTGATAACCCTTGACAGAATTACAATAAGTGATGAAATTGAGAAATAACTAGTCCGTGAGTAATATTTCACGAAGAGCCGAAGATAAGACATCACTACAGCCAGTGTCATAACATGAGTTTTGTATGCGGAAAGTTTTGCAAGTATCAGATAGGTATGTTACTTCATTGTTTGAGATGCCAAGGGTCGTATTCCTTTCCTTTAATGAAAGGTGAAGGACAGGTTTGGAATGCTTTATTTATGAGAAACAATTCCAAACTTCTAAATATTCAGTGGTGGACATCAGCGTGCAATTGTGTCGCGGTAATTGATAAAAAAGGAATACGTGATATACCTACCAATTTTATCACTAGGTTTAGCATCAAATATGCGAAGAACACAGCTTAAAATAATTAAGACGGGATCGTAAACTGAAATTTATTTAACTTGACATTATTGGGTCGCTAGTCTTCGGTTATTGAGCATATTATCAAAAATTAATGACCTCTTTAATAATTGTGCAACCAAAGTATGTAAACTACTACGCTATCGTAGTAGTATATAATGTTATTTATATTATTCGCTCTAGGTACATATAGTGCATAGCGCAGTGTATGGTTTACCATCCGCGTTTTGTTTTGAGTATTTTCTATGATAAGGCTAATCACTGAAATGGACATTACACGTAAAAGTAAAGTTTCAATTTTCAATTGGTGAGGAAAATAAATAGCTATTTCTGGTAAAAGACATAAGTGGGTCACATCTAAGTCTGGTTGACTGGTCGTAGTAAAGAACGATTATGCTGTAACAGAGCTCAGGGCGGATAAAAAGAGAAACCTATGTGGTCTTCGCTACCGTTTTCTAGAAAATTGCGCTTCCTTAGTGAAAGTATTAATGAGCTGGGACTTGTGCCTACAGTAGGGTCACAGCGGCGTGTGCGTATGATTACAGGCGGTGTTAAGTGGCACCGTGTTCACCACCTAGGGACTAGACCTAGGTAATGAGAGGTTTACCTCTATGACATTTATCATAGGTTATCTGTTGCCAATGAAAACGAATTCAAAATTCTTAAAACATTCAACATGCGATATTATTTTTAAATCGTGACATATTGTTTGCCAGTTTAATTAATATTTCTTTAAATCCTAGACAATATTAACGTTATTAAAGATCAAGTTGAAATTGTTTACACGTTAAAAGGGTCTTAAGTGTATTTGATCAATTTTTATACACTTTCGACAACGATATCCGTGCGAGCGACGGCAGGTGTTGAAACTAACTCAGGGAACATGTCAACAAGCTGTCTTGTTCTCGATCACTCTCCATCCGTGTAGGATATCTGGTCTAGTGGACTTTATGGATAATTATAATATTCGCAATAATGTCATGCAAGCGGCTTCCTACAGTTTCGTGTGGTGATGTATTGTTACTGTTTTTTATATATTTAATGCTCATTACTTCTTAAAGATATAACGATAACTTTGTCAATGTTAGAATTATATTAAGTCTTAAAATACATATAACATAAAATATAATTTATTGCGGTTTAATCCGCGTAATATTCTGTTGGGATGGATATCAAATTCATTGCAACACTCATAATGTGTAAATTTTGAAGTGTGTTCACCGTATTTAGACCTTATGCACTTCTTATATGTAGTGGACCTTAAGGAAAAGGAATGTAGGACTTCTTCCGACCAAAACCACACTTTTTCTGTCTTACCGTAGCTGGGTACACCTTCGCACTCTTCCGCGACCACAGCGGTCTCCCATATCAGGGCTCTTCGCACGCCACTAAAACCTAGACCAAAACCAAACTCTAACCTAACTATAACTTACACAATCCCTACAACACAAATTTGCAAACTCAACGTCTTTATATTACTATTATATATAAAGGAAGGATTTAAATAAAATCAAGCAAATGCCGCATGTGGTTTATCGGAGCTGCACAGTAATGGCTCCAATTAGTATTACGATTATGAGCTGTGAAACATGTATCGTAATCAGTCAGATACGTAAGACGTGAGATTAATTAGAAGCTGAGATACAGGGGTTTGTATTAATCTTTATTAAGATCCTCGTTATTCATTCAAATAAAGTTGTACTGATTTACGTAATATGGTCGATGTTTCCTCAGAACAATTTAATACTTTAGGTTTAATGAGTATCAAGCCTTACATTTAAAAGCATAGTTTTGACTTGACAAAAATAAAAATTTCGTGCTACTCTTGTGGTTTGTATGTGTACTTTGTTCTTTTTTAATAACCAAATAATAACAATAAATAAAAATCTAGGCTATATATTTAGATCTAATGATCTTATTTCTACATCTCCGCTCTTCTATGTTACAAATTGAGTTCTAAAATAATTTAGTTATATAAAATTGTAATTAAATGCTTATTAAATAGCAAACGCAAGAAATAAATATTGCAGAAATAATATATGTATGTTGGTTAACCGGCGGTCGTGAGAACTAATAAATTAAAAAAAATATTTATGTAAGCTCCTGGTATTATAAGAATCCGGTTAATATGGCCTTTTCTTACTAATAGTGGCTATTCTATTATATAACTTATACTACGAAATTCTACGGAGTGTATCTAAGTATTAAATTGTCTTGACATAGTTGAAATATCACTTTAGATGTATTATGATTTCGATGAAAACTTTTTGTATTTTTAAATATAATATAATAAAGTTATGTTAATTCAAGTGCTATTTTGTGCTTGATTGTACTAATATTTCTACTATTTAAAGCTACTTATTTCGGATGTCTATAGTCATTCAAAAATATTTATTCGACGCTATTAGACGCAGAACATTGTAGCTTATAAATTTATATCGTAATTTAAGGCCTAGGTATTTGTAAAAAGACACTTAAACAACAAAGCATCTTGCGCATGTGCAACACGCATGTTTATTATACATATTACATGGCATAGACAAAAGAAGATTTATGTGCTTTCTCCGAACGCGTGATCTACGGCATAAGGTTTAGAGTTCCGTTTTTTTTTCTTAAACTATGGCGAGGATTATAAACCGCCTTTTTACGTTATATATAGGTAAACTAATTTAAGTATTATTAAAATAAGTTTTTTTTCTTTGCTTATTCATTAAAGTCAGGCTCGAAGGCTCCTTCGTATCATGAAATAAGGTGAGAGTGATAAGGGCATTATTGTTGCTTCCCTATTTTCCTTCCTTTAGCTCTTTAATATGGCTTTTTAAATATCTGTGGGCCGAGATGATGGCGTCACAACTCTGCTCGATTACCCGACATAATATATGTAATAATATTTTTTTAAATAATATTTCGTCCAAAAAATCGTGCGTTGTGTTAACATATGTCTAATTTATTCCCACTTTAGTACGGAACCAAACGCATTTATAAAGGTATTCAGACCTCATTTATATCTTTCGTCATTAATTATTATTAAGTAACATCAAGTTTGAAAGAAAGCTCAGCGGAAAGCTCATGTAATATTTATAATTTATTACCCGGCATTAAATGAGTGTGTAAATGATTAATTGTTATCGTTAGTCTGTTCTATCTTTGTGTCAGTTTTCTAATGCATTTACACTGCATTATAAAATTCCAGTGAGGTTATGAAGCTACTCATTTTCACACGTTTCATACACATGAACAATTATTTCTCATAACAATCTACAAATAGCATAGTAAATTTATTTTATTATTAAGTTTCTTTTGTCTTGAAACATGGTCAAAAAATTAGATCAAAAACTTTTCAGACGTATCAGTAGTTCCTTCCTCAATTGTTGTCTCGAACTTCAAATGATATCACGTATAAAATATTTAGAAAGCCTGTGACACGACAAAAAATAAATTATAATCAACACTTTTACCTACACGTGCGCAAACACAAAGCACGAGAAAGTATGATGTAATTGCTTGTTGTGAGATAAGGACATTAAAACGATCTACAAGTTTCACCGTCTTATTAGTTTTCATTTAATCTAGATGATTTAATTTATAACAACAATGGGCCGATAACAGAATTGTCGCTCGGTAAGTAATTACAAAACGTCCAGTAAGTTACTCGTAATAGAACCGGTAAAGAAATGTACAAAGCTTTCTAAGGAAGGTACTTACCGGTACAATTGGCTGACTTTATTATTGAAAGCAAAGATTGTATCTGTTGCTAGTTATTAGCGTGTGATTTAGTGGTCTCTATTGCCGGTCGACGCAGTACCTACAGATACAGACCACCCCCTATTTACGATAGAATATTGGCGCCATCAACTCGATTTGCTGAACACAGTAATTTACTTTATCGACGCTATTTTCGTAGATAAATAACGGTGTATCTTAAGTCCTGCTCTTTTGAACAACTTTATATTTTATCGACTATTCATATTTGCATAAAGTGATTTATGTTTTACATACATAATATTTCAACTTCTTCTTGTGTTACGACATAGTTATATTTCCAGGAAGAAACCACATCTAATCATAAATAAACTTTAAGATATTAAGGTCATCTGAAAGATCAACTTTTAAGATTAGTCTGCGAATTAAACTCAAGTTCCTTTAAAAGGTTACGCTGCAGCATATTACACCAGTACCACAGGTTTCATTGTAATTATCGTGAGATTAGCACTTGTTGGACACTCTAATATGGATTTCGGACACTAATTCCCGCGGACAGGTGTCACATTACCCGCCTACATGGTATCAACATTGCATAAGCTTAAACTAACACAGTAATGTTCTTACGCCCCAATTAATGCTTACGGACCGGTTCAGTCAAATATTATTGCTATGTAAATAGAAGAAAAGTAGTACATCTGTCGTCACCTTGCAGTACTGATATTAGAGTAAAGCTCGCACTTCTGCAGTGAAATGTACCAATGACATAATAACGCCTCAGGTCTGCCGGAGTACGGGGAGTACCTTGAGATTATTCAGATAGCTGAGAATTACCGCTGCGCGAATTGTTTATCTATAATAGAGTGTGTCACACTTTGTTAATAGATAAGGTTTCTTAATACACATTTATTGGTAAATGTAGGACTATTAATTCGATAAGTTGTTTCGCAACGATTATATATTACCGTTGCATTTCGTAAATGTTGAAAAATGATTGGGTAAAATTTGTCGTAGGTCATATGTTGCCCGTGCTCGTTTAGCTATATTTATCAAACAACTGTTTTAGGGAATTTATTGGACAATTATAAAAAATTTATACGTACATAATTAAAATCTTAAGACAATTATTTCAAACAAAATAAAAAATCAAATTTCCAAATTGTCACTCTCTTTTCAGCGTTAAAAATAAAAAGGAAACGTAAAAGGCTACGTAAACATTTTGCAATTAACTGGACTTAAAAAACAATTAAGGAACGAATAACAAAAGATTCATGATATGACGTTAATCCGTATGAATAATTTATCGACAAGTCCGAACGTATTTTTGCCTTGAAAAGATACATGGACGTCGTTTCCTTTGATCAATAGATGGCTGATTGCGTCAATTTATGAAATTGATTTGTAATAAAGATGTATTATAGTGTTCGTAGGTTGCGGTATGTGATAACCCACTGTTTCACTACAGGTGGTTGGAATACCGCATTCCTGAGCATCTTTTGCGAATGATGAGAAACCTCAATTTTGCTATTATTTCAAAATAAAGAATGTATACAGATATTAGTATTGTTATGGGTGAGGCATGATGAAAAACTATTTTCAAATAGATTCGAACGAACTCATTTTATGTGTTTTCGTGTTAAAGCTTTTGTTATATTACGTAGTAAGTATAATGAGAGTAAAAGAAAACTATATAGCAGTTGTGTTAATGTGTATAGCGGTAACCATTCCGCCATGTTAATTAAGTCTTAAAGGCATTGCCCTTTGACGCGACTCGAATAATGTCGTCTGCTGTACTAAATTATTGCATAATGCAGGAAATTTAAATGTCAAGTGTGACGGTTTACATACATATTTTGATTTTTACTAAATTATAAATTTCAATTTAAAATTTGTGTACTAATAAATAAAAGATACTAACTACCTTTTATTATTATTATATGAGCGTCGTAATATCAATAAAATTTTACTTTACAATGGAATTACAGAGATACAGTACTGATGTACGTTAATGAAAAGGTTTACCCATAAATTCATTAAGTCCGTTATATACAGCGTAGTATGGTAGATATATTTTTACTGTGCACAATCAAAAGCCAAAGTGCGTACGGTGTGAATATAATATGTGCGCATATCCACGCTCATATGGCTTATAGGGACTATGAGAGGTTAGTGACATTGGTCACTTCATGGTACACGGACCATACTTACATTCTACCAGTTGGCTTTTACGGGCGTCCAAGCCAGCTTTGTTCGATTATACGCGATGCCTTAAAAGAACTTCAGAATGCCGAAATGCCACAAAATCACCTCACTGGACTGCTTTCTTTAGCTATTATTATGTTTTTATTCTTTATTATTCGATTTAATTTCGCCGATGACTCAACGTCTGATGTAAGTGCTTTCTCACGCACACAGAATAACATATTTTATATGTATTGTATACATATAAATAATTATTAATCTTCGAATGCAAGTTTTTGTATTCGATAAGTTCTTTCATTTTGTCTACTGGATACTTATACAGCTCAATCATTATAATATTACTATAGATCTACTTTATGTCTTTCATTATCAAATTGATTTAATTGACAAGAATTCCAAGAAGGTACTTTATTTATAAATATTACAGCAACTTCAGATCATGTTATACATTAATTGGTCACTCGTATTCTAGACTGGCAAAGTAAGTCAATTTTCTTGATTGGATCTACTAATTACTTCATTAAAATTAATCATGTACTTGTAAGGCGACTGACATATTTTTTATATGAAATTCTTGTGATATTTTAAAGAACAAAGAGAATATTGTATACAGTTTTAATGATTTGAACTTTAATATTTCAGTGAATCCATATTTTTATAGTCTAAGAAAAAAATTAAATTATAAAATATGTGTTCAAGGAAGTTTGTTGTTTCTTTTTAAAAACATTTCTAGTAATAAGACGTACGTACGTAATTAAGGCTTGTCTCAAAAAAAATAATTTGAGCAGTTATAGAAATATATTTTATTGGAATTTATAACATTTTAATATTAATCAATGATATGTTGTTGGCCAAATATTATAATTATTATTTTAGCTCTAAACTTTCTAGCTTCTTAGCTCTTTAAAAACGATATTGTTCGTAAGTCGAGTCATCTCTGTACTTCGTCGAAAGTCCAGTTTCTTCTACTCGTATGTATTTTTACTATAAATACAAAGCTTGCATTTGATCATCTCCCACAAGTCGTTTAGGGTAAGACGTGTCACTATAAACGTTAACTGTACTGATTTCTTTTGAATACTAGACAAGCCTTATTTGAGCCTTCACTATGGACGCAATGACAAATTTGCATTGAACATCTTTTTATCGCATAATATGCAGTATTTTGTTGGGATGATAAGTATCCTATGTCATTCCTTATGACGTCTTAAATTACTTAAACTTACTGCTTACTAAATTAATTTAAAAGAAACATTTAATATAAATATAATACTTATCGTGAATTTTAAATAAGTTAAGAGCAAAGTTTATTTGTAAAAAAAAAATGCATTTCATGCTAGAAGGCCTTGTTTTGCTTGTCTTTCCAAAACTCACTTCATTAGTCTCACTCCGTAAGCTCGAACTAGGAATTGACGATAATATCAGTTCGTCAGATTAGTACCAAAAGTCTTGTTATGGATTTCGGGTGAGTAACATATACTATTCAAGTAATATCTTTGACTAAAAGGTATTACTGAAATATTTAAATTGAGATTTGCATATTGGACTTGACTTATTCTGGCGTTCATATTGTTAGTCTTTAGCATACCTTTATAGGTAATTTTCTCGTAAGCACTTCGAATAGGTAATAAAACGAAAGAAAATATTCATAAACGCATTTCAAAGGCGTGCGGTCGAAACAACAATTTCGCTGTCCACTGCATTAAATTTATCGTTGCTCGAATCATCGTAGGGCGTGCATAATGCGATCAGCAGAACTATTTCATTTCATATATATTTTTTATATTATTGCCGGTAGGTCAGTGTTCGGAAGAGGTCTGACAAGAAGGGGTTAAAGTACGCAATAAAAGATTGTAGGAAGAAAAAGGGTACTTACATTCTAATTTACGTTACATTAGGCAATGTGAAAATACTACTGACTGCCGGGGATCTTGCGAACTGAAACACGTTTTATTCAAACAACAAATACGTATAAATTATGACATCTCACAGGTGGGTCAACAGTTATTCGGTCATTGGGATGTCCTAATTCAGTGTTGAAACTCGACTTGATTGTAAATTATTATAAAATACATATTATTCGTAATTCATGTCTTCTTTACGATGAAACAACGGTTTAAACAAGTATTTCGTTGCGTGTGTTCAACATTTACCGGACAAAATAATATTACGAATTTCTCGCTTTTTATTCCAACAACGGGCTATTAAAGTAACGGGAGTTGTTAAACAAATTTTACTTTACACAACAGTTTAAACACATTTTTAAGTTTACAAAGAGGTTCTCGTATCTTGCGTGATTTAATTGACAGAAACAAATTGTTATAACACGTGACAATTGTATGGAAATTTGTGTTGTGAATAATGTTTCCTTACTTCATAAAAATCACGATACTCTTGTAGTGGGCGTGCGTCGAGAGTGTGTACTGTTGTGTTCAAAAACAATAAGCTTTCATGGTTGCCTTTTAAAAAATAATATCATTGTTTGTCAATTGTTGTATATTGCAGACATATTTTACACGTATTGTTGATGATTCAAGGAACTTTTATTGCATGCAACTACATAAATAAACATTATTTATGTACCTACATCGTTATATTTTAACACTATACTTATAGGTTAAATAAAGAGTAACTGGCGATTTTATGTCTGAAAAGTTTTTCGTCCACTTAGGTACAGGAAGAGATATAGATTATTTGTAACAGCTGTAACATAAAGAATTGTCTTTAGTGCTGCGCACCATTGCAAGCTGTACACAAAATGCTTCATTAACAGTAGTATCCAGACAGATGAAATTAAAAGATAATTGTATACTTCAGATTCTAAGTGTTACGGTGAGATGGTTACCGGTCTGAGAATGCTACCACGCAATTGTACATATAAAATTAAAACAACGCGCACAAACCATGCAATTGTAGGTCTCAGCTAAGCTTGTTTAACTGTAAATCTTTTGTTTTCAGCTTGAGGGCTTACATTGCTTAATAATAAATGTACCACAACGATTTAACGTTGAACAACGTTTGCTGGAATAAATAATGTTAATTTTGTAATCGAATAATGATATTTGCTTGAAATTATTGTCTATTCAAGGCATTAGGGGCAAGTTGAATGTATAATGTCAGAAAGCGTGATATATTTTACAAATAAAACAGTTTCTGTTCATAAATTAAATGAAATGTATCTCTAGTAGCGAGCTCCCATTATTACATATAGTTTTAGAGGTGATGGCTTGTGCACGAAGTTTATGAGGCTAATTCATTGGTGCCATGTTGCAGTCTAGCTTGTTGTATAAAGATTAAATTCAAGCTATAAGACCGACTCGATAAAATTAATATTCTTTTAAAAAATTTTTGAAGCTCAAATAAAAATTTAAAATATTT
Source organism: Eurema mandarina (assembly GCA_018238005.1). NCBI lineage: Eukaryota > Metazoa > Arthropoda > Insecta > Lepidoptera > Pieridae > Eurema > Eurema mandarina. The sequence goes on from DWAJ01000265.1 coordinate 25,961, forward strand.
GAAAAATAGCTCGATCAGCACTTATTATATATAGATATATAACTTGACTCATAGAAACACTTTGAAAAGATTTTATTATATATTATGCAAAAGAAACATTAGAATGCCTTTTGTAAGTGGTAGACCTGCCTATGATTCAAATGTTCATATTGTACCGCAACTTACTCTTCAAAAAAAACAGCGACAAAAATGGTATCTAGTAAGATATATTATCGCGTACCATGCGGTCTAGCCACGCCAGATTCTGAGTGATTTCTGTTTCAACCATCACGTATGGTATAGACCCACAGATGTCCCAAATTAGTGTCTTCAACTATTCCCCATTTACAAAAGCTTTTGCGAGCTTATGGCAGTGGCAGAGGAGGAGGACAAATTATTATCAGGCCAAACTGTTCTTCGCATGAAAAAACTATTATAAATATGCAAACAAAGTAGTTTTATATGTCTCTTGGTTTTTGTTATTCTGATAATAATAACAAAAGTTTCATAAATAGTCTCATTTTTTACTATCAACGTATAACTTTTCTTTTATATGCCTATTAAAATTTTATCGATATGTAAATGAGAATGTAATGCCCGGCCTCCCACTCCATATTAAAATAAAACCTATATAAAGTAGCGACATTGTACGCAGTAGCAGTGGGTATAAAGTTTCTTAATGGTGGATCGGTAGCAGTATATTAACATTTGTGACTCATCTTTATATTACATTCCGGTGAACCTTAATTGAAAGTTACAAACATTTTTATGTCCCATCATAACGATGGCAATAAGTTAGAATACTATTGAGTAATACAATAAAAGCGAGTTCACGGCGCTGCATCGGACCGGTCGATTTGTTGACTGACCCAGTTACACCTCGGGTCTAGATATTCGAAATCTCATATAAATGATTGCCCCAACGATGCGTATCAGACGTTTCGTGCTCCCGGCGAAAGTTCTGCGAAGCATGAAGATAAAGAAATCGAGCAAATCGTCACTTTTGCACCAAAATCGAGTGATATTGGATCATTCTCTGCATACACGCGAGACACAGCGCACACGCACTTCGGTCCTTCACCTCATACAAATTAACTCTTGACATTGCTGAATATGAAATGAGAAACTATTTCGGATAAACACGACCGGCGACCCACTTTGTGTGAAATTGGCTGTATTACAAATATGCGATCACTGCACTGTTATCACACTGTGATCTACAGTTATGTGTATCGTTATAACATCTGTTTCAATTATACTAGGCTGACCTTGCAAGAGGATTAGTGATATGTGAAGAGCAATTTGTCGGTCCCATAATAACTGATGGTGCACCGTGTATTTATTGCTACATCATATAATTTCGACATCGGCAACACTTTAAATAGGTCACGGTCCAATCACACCTATTTAGTTAGTAGTATATTCGTTAACATTAATTTATGAGTAGTTTGTAGTTTTTAAATCTCTTGAAAGGTGTATGATTTATAACGAAATCTGACAAATTGTTATTGTTAGATTAATCTTTAGTGAACTCATTTTTTTCCAATAAATTCCATTGAAGTCTTATTAAACTGATTGAAATTGTAACACTATATGATTACATCTATTAAATAAAAGACAAGTTCAACTCACAATATAATATTTGAATTAAATACAATTCACCTTATTTAGAGTTAACCTCATCATATAAAACATTTTATCGCGATTATTGATTGACATTTACAAGCAGGGTTAGTGATATTTGCAGAACATTGTATGCCTTCGTATGCGATCGATTTAGGGCCAATGTCAAACCTTTGACCGCTGTTTAGAGATCACATATCAAAAGACTGGCAGTTTCAATAATTCATTAATGAAAGACGTTTGTTTATTTGTATTGGTAACTGTACCAAAAGTGACGGATTTCTTCAAACCAAAGGGCATAGACATTTATTGTTCTTATATAAGACATATGACCTTTAACAAAATTGAAATTTACGTAATGATCTAAAATATCGTTTTATCGATGTTTAACCATTATGTGTATAGCCTTAGATGACATTTATGAAGGGAAAATAGCTAGGTTAGATAAAGGTAAGCAAAAAACACGGCAAATGGGATAATTTTCTATTCGTTGCAGCTACTAATATTATGTAGCGTAGTAACGTGTCGTCTCGCTGGCGCCAAGTGACAAGTCTTGAAGCATTATTGACATGCTGCAATACAACTGCAATTCTGTAGACATGTCTATCATTTTGCTCTCATAACTTTTTTACTATTTACTTGAAAGCATTTGCTTTTAAGTATATAATTGGTATTACGGTTTAATAAAACATTATAATATGAAACGTGTATTTCGCGTTGTCGTCGTTTTTGAAGTACCTATGTTTGGAATTTGTTATGTTATTGTTTCCTTGATAAGCTTTATTTTTCTGTTATCATATCTTAAAGTATATCTCATAACGCGTGCTAAAAATGACCTAGGATATAATTCGAAGACAATCAAGATCAAGTTAGGTTGTTCCAGTTTGAATATTGCAAACAGGTACTTAATAGTTAATTTATTCAGCCCACAATACAAGTTCGCTGTTAAGAAATATACAATTGTAAAGTGCAAACATGTATTGTTACAAAAGATCTGAAGTAATACTGGTTCAACCTACCTTCTCAGCTAAAATGCTACGTTTATCTTTGCCCTTCTTTACATATTTGGAAGCATACCAGTAACGAGTATTTCACAAAGTGATTAACGATATCTTTTGGGTATATAACAAAAGCCCATACGTTATATAAGTGGACGAGACTCGATCTAACTCCATCTCCGACGTAGGAGATTGAAGTTACTATTTTTAATTAACCTCTGCCATCTCAACCCTGAGTTATTACCTCAGTCGACGTTTGGCTTCAGATCTGACTTATTAGATTAACTTTATCTACACTCCCATCTAACTCGGAGTTCTCCAGCCTGCTTATGATTGGAAATATTTTATTCGTTGCATAAGTGCCAAGCAATGAGCATGCATACGATTATCTGCTCCAGATACGGCATAGGTTGACCGATTGTCTCATATCAATTCGATGTCGCGTCACTTAATCAATCTTTTATATTTTTATTGTTCAAGCACAAAATATTTAGAACACACAATTACTCAATAAGGACAATAAAGATTAAGAAACCATCAATTATTGTCTCATTTATATATCTGTTATTTAATGAAAGTAAAAGCGGAGACGTAATTTGGACCTAATTTCCATACGAGTCTCACAGTGGCATTTAACTGCGACTTTTAGTCGTTGTTTTTGCTAATTACCATTTCGTTTGCAATTGAAAATGGTATACAGGTTTGTGTAGTGTTGTGCACGTTCTAGTAAGGAAAGTTTCTAGCTGCGGGGTGTTTCGAGATAAGTAATTGGCGAGGGGTGTGGTTGAACGACAAACTCGTATGTGAATGTGGACTAATAACGTAAAATAGCATAGAGTTAAAATACAGTAGCAGTTATCAACGCAATTATGCAAGTTTCGTTTAAGTACGGCAACTCCAACATTTCAAGGAAGCTGGGATCGTTATATATTAGAATATTCATGCGTCTAATTATATCAGTGATTAATCTTTATTAATAGAGGCAGGTATGCTAATAGGTTATTAAGATTGTCCGAGTTCTTTAAACATGATGGAAAGTTGTCACTTTTTCTTATTTAAATGATTCCGTTTTTATATCCTAAAATGATTTCGATAATATAATATGTACACACTATAATATATATACAAGAAAAGATGTAGAGCTTAACTATAAACACATAAGAAATACGTCGTCCGGTCATGACCCTCTGATCATTATTCCGATTTACAATACACAATACTAGTACAATATAAACATAATATACACGGTATGCTGTATATGGTTATAATTGACGGGGCTTCGCGATTGAACTTGTGGTTAATGTATAAGGCATTAGTCATTGCATCCTTTGAGGTCAGATGGCGCGGGCTGATGTCTCGCTTTGTCAGTGCCAGGTTGCGATGAAGTTTGATGGCGATGTCAGTTAGAGTATTTGTTACACTAGATATACGGGCGACTATCAACCCGAAGCGATAAAATTCGCAATACTTTACATTTATTATAATAACATATATCATCAGAAAAGAAATTACTAAAGAAAGAGGAAACGCTGACGGTTATAAAGTTTTTTTTTTAATTTTTATACAGCGTTATACAGTGTACAACTTACAGTCCACTATGTACATTGTACATCCTTGTTGTATAGTATAGATATATCTTTATAGTTTTTTTTTTGTAAAAAAAAGGTTACACATGGACAAAACACAGATCTAATATACTACCTTAGTATCTGCAAAGAACGCTAAATGTCGCAACGTACAAAAGTCGCAAGTTTGAATGGACCAATGGAGACCAATGGACTCCCGACTCCACAATTCATTCCCATTGCCAGTCCTGACGCCGCAGACGCAGCGCAGCAAGAATAGCTTGTTAATATCACGAGTCCAGACCTCACGCCACTGCACATTATGTGTTTATTTACACTTCATTCTTAATATCTTCATTTTATGTCACTTCAATAAAATTTTAAAGTGTGTATTTAAAATAGTACCTACAATATTAGCGATGCTTTTTATATCTAGGTATACCTGCATACGTTTTTTGAATGGAGGAGGGCTATACTCTTTGAAATTTTCGATTTGATAAATATTTCTCCGTTTCAGATAACGGAATTAAAATATTGAAAACACAACCAGTTTCAATTTAAATTTAAAATGTCACTTTCATACCGTTTTCCTGGTTTTCTATTAGAAAGAAAATATTTGAAATACAACAGGTATAACAATAGGGTATTTCCTGGATCAACATACGAGATAAAATTAAAAAGAAAAAACACAATATCTGTCATGTAAATTTCACACAACATTTGATTCGAGCTATTTATGGCATGTAATATGAAAGTGTTAAGGCTACGTAAAACCGCAATAAATCTAGAAATACCATGATAATGCTTACATTATTCATGATTGAATAAACGTCAACATTATATTTATAACGGCGTTGGACCGCAGGCCTGCCCTTGGTATGAGGTGTATATTTCTCATACGACGCAGACCTATCATAGAGTTGTAATTATTGAATGATTTAAGATTCATGGATGCTGTGTGGACAAGGGGGAGGTATTAACTATTTATTAATAAGTGGGCTGGGTGAAGGCTGTAATCTCGGCATTATAGTAATAGTTACTTGCAGTAAGTAAAATTATTCAGACAGATATTAATGTATTTTATAATATCAGTTCTCAATGTGGTATAAATAAATGGCAGGAAATAGTTCGTTAAAGAAAGCCTAAATCTGACTTAAACTTAGCATGCTGTTAAAAAATTGATATAGCAAAGTAAGGTTTGGAACTAACAAGGCAAGAAGTAAAATAAGGAAAAATAGTACAAGCTGTGAGGGACAAAAAAATCAGTAAGATTTTTATGAAATTTCGAAACCACTATTTTATATCAAGAAAACGTTCCAGCAAATACGTAACTATTTGAAAGCTCTTCAATAAAATATCATTAAAGCGCTATGTTGTTCGATATCTTATCAGTAACTCGTCCTTATTCTAGATTCTCGATACGATGCATGCTTTGCACGAAACGGTACTTACGAACAACGATACGAAATTTATTTGTGCTACATAACGTGTCCTGGATGTTACTAATTTATTACGTCACACCTTTAACGGACCCACTGTCGACACGAAAAACTTAAAGGTCAATATAAAGTACGAGGCTACATAACGCTGATTTTCATGTCACTGTCGTTCTGACTGAAAAATAATATGACTTCAACTAGTTATGTTGATGCTCAGCGACAGGTAGTTTTATTACAATTATTATATAAATAAAATACAATATGTTCTTATGAAATTTTGTACAACTTTGCTGAAATGGTTTTTAAACTACATATGTAGGTCTTGTATGGTATTTTGGAAGACACACAGGAACTAAAGATTAAAAGACTAGCCCCTAGTTTCGCGTTTATTCAAGTGTGAAGGTGGTTTTACAATCTTGATTACATTACATATTACCGACCCGTGACACGAAACTCGAGACATTGACACATAAGCATTTCTAAGGATCGGATAAAATAATCATGAATAAGAATGTAATGGGTGTTTATGTGAACAGTGCATTCGCCATACGGTGCAGCGCTGACGCGAAGGCGAGTGCCGATTTATGTTCTTCGTGCTCTTTGTGACGCCGACAAAACTTCACTTCAACGAAACACACGTCTTGTATTCTAGGCATACAGTGTTAGGAGCTTTTACGATACTAACACAACGGATACGTGAGTTCTTTCGGTCTAAAAACGAGATATTTGTCGATTTATCGCTGTCGTAAAGTATACTGCGGAAAAACTCGATTCGAACTATTTCGCAATACAAACTAGAAAAATGCAAATATAATTTAAATTTTGTTTTGGATATATGTACAAATATTTCACGTAAAAATAAATTGTTCACAATTTAAATATAAATTCGACACATCAAAGCGGTCTTACCTATTGTCTATAAAAATACTAAGAGTTTTAGAAAGTTAACAATTATATACACATTTATTGTTGTAACAAAGTCTTTACCCTCGCACATCCATTTTAAACTCTCTAACTATGTATCCTCCAGCACATGTGAACACAAATGGTTTTACACTAAAACAGTTCTCATGTTCCGTATCTTTAGTACCGTCAGGCATCAACAGTAATGTTCTAGGCATTATTCATCCATCAAGAGGCTCGAGACTTGTATAAAACGTTTAATAGTTGCATACAAGAGAAGCCATTACAGTAAATAACATTTGTTTACTAAGTTGTTAGATAAAGCTCATGAATGTGGCATACATGGTGCATAACTTATAGCAAGCGAAGATTCTATATTTCAGTATAATTTTGTTTATATCTCTTTTATCTATAATATTATCAGTATATGAATAGTAATTTGTTTATAACAAAGATCGATATTTCCCTACAAAACTCATCAGAACAACTGAGCTAGACCACTCTAAGTGGACTGACGGAAGGTCTAAGATATTATGTCCATACTAAATCGATCGCTTTAAGTAGATTTAAAGCGATCATTCTTCAAGCTAATCCAACTCTATTGTGAGTTGAAGCCAATAAGACATAATCTTGTCTTAAGCGAGTCCGCCACGTCTGGATAATGCAATTTTAAATGACATTGCAAAACTCGAGTAGATCCATTATTATTAAAGCGACGTTTGCGAGTGCGTTTCTGATAAATAGTCGATGACTCGTTACTATGTAAACTTGTTCCTTTGACAACATTATTTTATTTAATACTATAGTATCGCGATCTTATGAGCCGATAAACTTTAATCCTACCTACAATTCCCTAGTCGTTATAATAAAGAGAGATTTTAATTATAAAACGTCGGTATCCTATAATTCTCTATTTCAGCATGACTATTAAGATGTACCGATATGATACTTGTAAGAATGGTAATAATATTCAGCTATTATTCCTATCGTAATGGATTATAATGCGCGCATAGAGCGTGAAGATCATAGTAAAAGATTTCTCTTAGCAATTTTCGTATTTCAGAGAAAGGTATGGAAAGGATCAGATAATTTTACAATCCTATGGAATTATAGGACTTAAGTGTGGAATGAATTAGAAATATTTCATTGTGGCATAAATGAGGATCGTATTTCGTTACTAGATACTTAGAAGTGCTTTGTTTTTAGTATTGCTATAGACTATAAATACCAAAGGATCATGTTTTCTCTACCAAATAAATTAGTGTATATCTTATAAGGCGAATCAAGTTTATTTATTTTGAAACTTTAATACTTAAATTTAAAAAGTGCCTACTTCAAATATCTCAGTGTAATGTTAAAAAGCTTTTTTACTATAAGTGCTACAGGGCAACCGGATGGTTAATCCCGGAAGGAATAATAATATAATGATATTACAAGTACTGCAGAGATATGGAATCACTACTGAAGAGCAGAAACGCATTAAGATAACATTTTAGTAGCGTGGTGATGCGAAAATGTACGTAATGTGTATAAAATAACGGATGAATTATTTTATTAACTACGGATTTCGAAATTTGTACTTTCAAATGAATTCGATTTTATATAATTTAGACTTCGTTTAGCTTCCTGTTGCTTTCCTTAGCTTTTTATGGACTTTATAAGTTGTGCCAAAACTTATAGAAACAGAACCAAGTACTATCACTTGGGCTCACGAGTAACTATTACTACACTATAGCTAATCAATTGAAAACCTTTGATAAGTCTTGCTTTTTGAAGAAGTCGAAGATGCTGTGAATACTTGAAAAATACGTTCAGTCATGCTAATTATAGAGCGCAGTAAGAACTCGGCAAATCGTAGCTAGTTGCACTGAATAACAACAATCAATGAAAAATTTGCCCTTTCGCGAAGCTATCATCATCATCCGTTACTTACTTGCAATTCTGTTCAAGTTTTTTGAATAAAAATACTAGATTAATCGTTGTTAGCGCTGCAGCTGATCATGATAACGACACGTCTCGCGATTTGTGTAAAAACGGCAATTATACTCCAATTCGTACCGATTCCTCGTAGCCGTTATTTTCAGAGTAATCCCGAACGTCCTACAATTATTGTGCTTAATTCTCTCGAACTCGATACGATTAATAAATACTTCAAGCTGTCATGCGTTCTAAGAATTACGCGTAAGGCCGTACGAGTTACTGTAGCGTCGCGTCGGTTATGTATTACCATATCGCTTTGTATTTACCAAACGATATTGAGTAACGAGAAATAATCATATGACTAATTGAAATAGTACACACTTCTTTTATAACTTGTTGCTATAGTATCTGTGCGCCGCAGCGATCCGATTTCTCAGTGTTATTGTTTCGTAACAAGAATCCTTGACGCTTTTATTACAAGATAAATAACATTAAGATATTCTTATTATCACGCATATATTTTATCCTTTGACATCAGAATCGATTTGATAGTGTTTAAAGTTAAGCCAAAGCTGAATGTGGATTTTATGTTGCCATTATTTTTACTTTTGCGTAACTCAAGAAATATTTTTTTTTAGGTTTTGTCCACTTACAAAGTGCAATATAATTTGTCCAGCAAATTTAGATATTAAGATAATTTATTAAAATTATACCATAGGGAAGTAATGCTTCACATTTATTTAGTGTTTTTATTATAACTGCATGAACGGTAAGACCTGCGTTGGTTTTCCATATATGTAATAAGTGTATTAATGTCACGCCTTTGCTGAGTGCTGATTGCGTTTGCTCTTAGATGACTTTTTTGAAGTGAGATCGAATAAATAAGTTGTCATAGTTATTTGTAATGGCCATAAGGCAGTAGATTTACGTAGTGATGAAGCGGTATAAAGGCAGAGTAGGCGTGTCGGAAGATAGCGTTGGATCTCCTGCGCCGGCGCCTGCGAATTTATAGCACAGGTACGCGCGCGCATAGCGTAATGTTTCTTGATAAACATCTATGGAAAAAGCAAATACAACCTGTACAGAAATAATTTTGCAAAGATACCATCTAGCAGTCTCCGAGTACTAGGATTATGAATTTGCCCGATGTTCCGATGTGAGAGATAAGTACGGGATATTGATTTTAAATAAGACAAATTGGACGCGTGTTCTATCAGTCACAATTTATTTTATTTATGTACACTACGCCTGTTGCAATGGTATGTTTTCAATCATTATGTTATGTTATTTCGCTTAGTATAATATCTATACTTTTAACTTTGCATATCGAAATAAGCTTATGTTTTTTCATACTTGTCGTGTTAAAAGCGACATAATCGCGAAAAGATAATTGCAAATAAGATTTGTATCTTTTTTTTGTGTGAGATATTAATGTGTTGAGTATACAGTACGAGTATAACCACTTTTCCACACGTTTGTGACTTGACACGAACGGTAAACTTCTTCTAGCATCAAAATAAAATTTGGCTTGTCTATTTATACTCGTAAAAGCTAGCAACAGAAAAGGAGGAAGGTTTTGTACTAATGAAAAAATGGCTTTCACTCATAATATTTCAAGATTTATCTAATTATTTTAAATTTGCTTATGTGTTGTTTAAATGTGATTATTAAATAATGCCTAGGTATTATTAAAAAGAAAATTTTATTACGATTTCACACGACACACAACGAATTACAAAAGAGTGAAATTTTGTAGTAAACAGATTTTATTCTATCATAAAATTAAATACAATATATTATACCCAATGGCAGTCAAGCCAAGAGTTTACATGTTACATCGTATGACGGCTTGTTGAAGTTCGGCAATCATGTGGATCGGGATTACGTCTTAAATATAATTCGAATGAGGTACGCGACTCGCGAGGCGAAATCTCTTTGCGTGACATAAAAGCATTACGCCGCCCTTACGAAAATAATTAAGCACGCCTGTTAATTGTCAAAGACTGAAGTTTCTTTAAATGGAGATCGGTAGAATTCTTCTATATATCATCTGTCGGCTAATTTCATCGCGTGCCAACTTGAAAGCGTATTGGATGATTCGCGTCAATTTAATATTTTTATTACTTGCACGTTGTACAAAATTGTTCAGCCTGCTTTGATATATATAAAAATATCTTTCAAACTAAAATAATTGTATCTAATTGTGTGAGTAATTATTTAATTTGTTATCAAACTATTTATTAGCTGTCAAAACATTTTATAGATTAGTAAAATATGTGTCGTGTTATATAATAAAATTAATAATGACGTAATTGAGATATGGATAGCAATAATTGTTTTATTCTATTATGTCACTTTGTTTATACACGTGTTACTTAACGATTGACGCATTCGTGTGACCCTTTATCTTATTTATTTCAATACGTATAAGGAATACCTTAAACGTAATAATCTATTACCAATGCTTCAATAAAATATAATACCAATAATTAATTCATTTGATAAAATATTTCTTGCACTTATTATTATATCTGCTTATATGAGTATGTACTTTGATTGTGCTTATGGAAATGCGTCCTAAATTTGTTTTAATTGACCACCACTGAACCACCCACAGGCACGGCGGCAAGCTACAAAATAATTGGAGGAAACGAATTCTTAATTAATACGAATGACTTACGGATCACACACACATCCTTATTTTTAACGGAGCCTTTCGTTCTAAATAACGAAGTATTAATCTACGAACAAGAGTGAGTGACTTTTTTGTAGGTAGGTATAAGTATAATGAATGCATTTGGGTTTTAAATTACATTCTAGGATTATTGATAAAACATCTAATGGTAAAAACTAACAAACAAACATTGTCTGGTGTGAGTAGATAGATAAACAACATCTTGGCAGTAGTTTGTTGTGTGTTGGTCAACTGTCAGTTATTAGCGTCCATTCATTCTTAAATAATGTATGATTTTTTATGAGCATTCTTTTAAATCGTGTTACTGCTTTTTTTTTTAATTTTCTTATATGTTCCTTTAATAACCTGTCCAGTTCGGTTTAATATAAATCTTACGGTCAAATTGAAGGCGATCTCATTAGTCGTGGTAGGTTTCTTGTCCGCCAAACCAGAGCTTGTAATAAAATGGTTGCCACTTCTTCGTTAAAGTAGACACGGATTTGTTGATTGTAAGGATTTAAGGAGAGCTAATGGTTCAATGACTTTGATTTTAACGCCTTATTTAACGGTTAATGTACAATGCAATAACACATTTCAAAGTTCAAGTCATATTAAAAGGATAATTAGCGAAGCTAAAACATTCTATAATATAAATAAGTGTCGAAATAATCACATCATTAGCAATTTTCAAAATACATATCGTTGTAAGGTAATATACAATAATTATAAGGTAATATTAATCGAACCAATAAAGTATTAAAAATATAATAGGGTGGTTAAATTTGTGTAGTCGACTATATTACAATACCTATTACTCTATTATTTTTTTGGTACTAAAAATGTGGAAAGTACAGTTAAGTTCATAAAAAAGCAAAATCCTCTGTTTTTCAGTCTTACAATACGAGTATAACTTATATGTTGTTATGGATTGATTGTTAGTTGAAAATTCGAAATGAGTTTAAAGGAACAACAAACGAGATATACTAAAAATAAGCTGGTAATTTTTAATATGCGTGGGTTAAATGTAATGCATCATCACGTTATATAATGAGGTATTTGCACTTAATGTAGCAAATTCTTGAGATGAGACTTTTAATACAGGGTGAATGTTACAAGCAAATGTAGTACTCGTATAGGTATGTCAATGTTGGTCACATATATCTTTAGTCACCTAGAATACACATAGCAACACTGTTGGATCGTCATAATATTACAAAATAATCACTATACATAACAGGAAACTAAAAAAACGTCTCTACGACTTACGTACCTAATGATTTCAAGATCAACTTTAAAGATCAATTTTGTCGTGTTAAAAAATAATTTATTCAGTTCTGTGAGTTTAAGCACAATACAGTGAAAACATAATATATGATATGTCAATTTTTGTTTGTAGTTATTTTCTTAAGACTGTTCCTTATTATAAAGACGATAGAAACGTGTACATTTACAACGTAATTAAACATTAATTATTTGGATTCTAACACTCCCATTTGTAAAATTCACTCTGTAGACTTAACGTATGAAAAATTGAAGCCGTAAGTAGCAGCTGTCACGTCAAACTTGTTTAAAAATGTTTTTTGGTTGCAAATCGTTGCTTGGTACACATTTTTTCCGAACACTCAACAAGTGGTTGGGGCTTAAGATTTTTTGTTTAATTTGGTTCAAGACGGATGGAGATAAATGCACTCTCGATGACCCGTTCTCAAAACTCGACGGTTA
>DWAJ01000266.1:0-38739 GCA_018238005.1 Eurema mandarina
GAATTGAACTAGTTGATTGACGCGTTCATGAACGCAAATGAACGGTCTACTTTCGTTAACGATAAATATGTCAACGACCCATCTCTAATAATTTCCCCAGTGACGTCACCAGCCCTACAACTAGTTAGAGAGCGTTCTTGTCGTGGTAGACATATTGAAAAATATCTCGAACTTTATTCGTAAAATATGAATGAATCATGCATATTTTTCTATTAAATTGTGTTAAATACGCTTTATTACACTACTATCTACTAGGATGGCGATAATTCGACGCATATTTCCAATAGTGTCAAATAGCCTATTAAAAGACTTATATAAATATTTCCAGTATAAGTGAAGCGGCGACGGGGATAATGGGTGCCATGTCTTCTCGACTCGCGCACATGACTGACTCCAACTCCATCTCGGGGCCTTCACAAGAAGAGTAAGTAGTAGAGTCATTTGTAAACATCCTGTATATGCTGACATAATATGATGTAAAAGTCTTATGTCCGAAGACTAGGTAGATATTATCCCCCTCGTGATCATCAATGCATATGACGTGGTTCTGACGCAGATATTTGTAAAGTTATTTAATGTTAGCGATGGATGAATGATGATGAATGTGGCCTATGCGCCACCTGCTTGGGGCGCAACCTAAAAATTTAGTCCACCGTTTGCGGTTTGTTTTTAATTGTATTGTTTATAGCTTTGTTAAGATAAATAAATTGAAACCGAATGTTTTAAGTTTATATATCTACAGAATCGTTGTCTGAACCCATCGTTAAACATTTCATAGGCAAGTTTTATACAACCTGTATAATTGGTTTATTGAGAAATAGATCTTTTTTTATCCGACTACTGCGTACTTTGAATTCATTTGATGTTTGTTTCAAATTAATGTGTTATTCTTATATTGGTGTCTCTTTCTGTTGCAGGTTGGCGGAGCGGTCGAAGATGGAGTCGCTGCTGGCGCGCAGCCCGTCGGACGAGTTCATGTTCAGTGTGCCGCGCGACCCGCACCTGTCGCCCTACTACGCGGACGAGCGCCTCCTCGCGCGCTTCCCGCCGCTGCGCATACTGGTGAGTGACACGCGATACGTCCGCGCCCGCCGGCGGCTCGCGCACTACTGACGGTATTGGTGTCTGATGAGTGATGAGTATGCCACGACCGCCCCCGCCAGCAGCTAGTGGCCCACTGGGGAGTGTGACATGCATACTGACTGAGTGACGTCATAATTTACCATAAATACTTGATAGATATGGAGGTCTTTATGGTACCCATAAACAACTGCTCATTTGCTTCCCACTACTGGGGTTATTGGTGTGTGTTTCAGTACTAGTGGCATACGTCAGCTATCGCCGTAAGCTCACGGCTTACTGACTATATAGAGTGTAAAAGACTAAAATTTAGACATTTGCATTCAGACAATAATTTTGAAAATATAAAATTAAAAGTAGTGTAGTAGTTTAGTGGGTTTCAATTGTGTCCATATTTCTTTTACTTTTTGAACCCGGTACTCTAATACTGTACTGCAGAATTTTATTTATGTTGATAAAGCCAAGAATAAAATTGAAAAAAACAACAATGTACGCATCTTTGCGTCACTTAAACACTTTGTACATTCGAATAGTAGCTCATATAAGGTTGTACTCCCATATAAAATGTATATTTTTTTTTCAGACAGTACACTTGGACCCGTGCCTCGATGACTGCGTGATGTTCGCGAAGAAGTTGAAACGGCTCGGGAATGAAGTGGAGATTAATGTTCTAGAAGGATTGCCTCATGGTTTCCTCAATTTGGCGTTGGTATGTTTTCCTTATGCACCTTACTAACAATAATCTAGGGCCATTTAGTTGCCAAGAATGTCAGGGAATATTTTTTAAGGAATTTTTAAATCTATTTTAGGAAATAGAAAAAAATTAACAGGTGAATCGATAGATAATTAATAATAATAAGAGGCGATAGGCAATTACTTAATAAAAAACAATATTATATATATTTCTGGCAGCGCAATATGTATTCTCAAGTAATTAATAGTTTTTATACCTATATATTTTTTCTCTACAGATGGACAAGCACGCAAACGACGCATCATTACAATGCATAGACAAAATAAAATACTTATTAGACTTAGAAAACGCGGTAGAACGTGACGGTTTATGAATTGTTAATAAATAGTTCTGCTTGTAAAATATTATGGGGTCGTCAAAAGAGTTTATCTTTGATTGTGGCGTTTAGACTTGCCAATTTCAAATGATAAGATACACTAATTATTTAATTTGTATAAAAGATTAAATCGCAGATTCTCTATGGGCTTAAACCAAAACTGGCCGCAAAAAAATGTTGCTCAGTAAACCACAGACTATAAAATCTTGTTATGGCGCCAAAGCGATACAGATAATAAATTATTCACAGAGTTTTCATATAGATAATATAAATTATTAATCAGTCATAGACATATTAATTGAATGGCCTCTTAATAGCACTTTAGTGTTAATGGGTATATAGAAATGGACCAGGGTGTAATTGAAGATAAATTATATCTTGTATAGAAGTAAATAATGTCCATTAGGGATTCAGTTGTGACGTCACTGTTGCTGTGCATTAGCATTTATTATTATTATGTATTTCATGTACATAGTTTCGCATTTTGAAAGATACATAATACATATAGATATTTAATTAGTATATCATCACAGATATATTAGATTGTTAGTTCCCGCCTTTAAGTACTAGTACAGTTGGCTACGAAAGTTGATGAACACATTCAATATGAGAATATCAGAATAGAAAAAAAATACTATATGATGTTGTGTAATGAACAATATCGATGAAATAAACTTAAATAAAAAAGATATTTTGAAAATTTACATGTTGAAATTAACTTTTGTAGCTAATTGTACTTATAGCGTTATGTAAAATAGTTCCAGTTATAAGCGCGTACATTCTAACAAACTTCAGCTTATAGCATAGATTAGTACATCCAACATCACAGATAAACATATTTTATTATTTCTACCATTTCGTATATAAGTATTTTCCCGCTCTTTTTAACGCTCCGTCCTTTTATTGCGTCGTAATTTAAATACAATGTACTTTTGTATTATGCTATTATATCCTATCGTCTATGGTCTTTGTCTTTGATATTTTTAATCTATTTTCTATAACTCTATTGCTTATGGAAACTCAATTATATCCTACCAGTTTTGCAAAGCTTTTCGTTAGCTATATTACAATATAAATATAAAATAAATTTATTTAATAATTTATTAAATATATTTAAGGAGGTAATTTCTAACGAAAGTTTAAATTACGTCGAAATCAAGATATCGAACGAAATATCAAATTCGAACAATTAAATATGTAAATGTATATCTATACTAATATATAAAGAAGTAAAGTTTGTGTGTCTGTTAAATTGTAAGGGGTAAACTCGGGATCTATCGAACTGATTTAAAAAATTCTTAGACCTTACCAATAGACAGCCACATTATTGCTGAGTGTCATAGGCTATATAAAAAAAAGATTGTTAACATTATGCCCAAGGAAGTGGGCACGGGTCCGCTAGTAAAACTAATTCTATTTTATGAAGTACCTGATAATTTATAAAGGATAATAATCAAATGTTTTATTGTCTTCTATTTGAAGACAAGTATGATATAAAAAATTATGTTCAACCAACTTCATAAAAGTAGGTTTCTTAACATGTCTTGGGATATACATTTTTAAATGTATGTACTTATTTTGCTCGATAGGGTATCCCTTGAGTCTGATCTCATCATAAAATTATTTTTATCTAGACTCTGATAGTAATATCCTAGAGAAATGGAGGGTAGCCCAAATGAATTTTGGTTGGAGATTCTTGTTAATATCTGTGGGTACTTTTATTTTGAGTATTCTAAATATGTAGGTGAATATATGCTTGTGTATCTTTCAAAATGCATTACATCTAGTGTAGTGTAATTATGAAGCCAAAATACAGTATTTGGTAAGCCTTTCCAATTAAATGCAAAACTTGCCATTTGCAGAAAAGGTATTTTTTCCATAAGGCAACAATTTTAATCACATTAATGCCATGCTTTTATTAGTCTCTATTTTTCGTCTGTTTTATTGTGTGCTATATAAATTATTTAGCAACAGCGGGTTTTGTATTTTATTGGTTAGACTTTAAAATAATATTATAGATCACAGTACATATTATGCTTTAAATGTAAAAAGTGTGTTCATCGTGAACATTTCAATGAATGTTTAGGGTTGTTTCCATATATTTTATTCTTATACAAGTTTTAGACAAACAAAATTATATTTAGCCATGCTAATCGATGTGCTATTTAAATTTATTAACATATTTTCGAGAAAATTCTTAGAAAGAATTACGTTATCCTTATGTAATAGTGATTGTGTATTTGTGCAATGATGAATCTGTATAATCGTTTACGTACTTACTTAGTAAGTAAGCTTATAAATTATATTCCAAATAAAAAATAAACATGGAAACACAGGGTGCCGATTAAGTTATTTTTTATCTTAGATTTCTAACATGATTTAAATTATATTTTTTATTATGGTAACTCATCCGTAAGTTCGGTGTATCAATTCTCTCTGTGGTACTTTAAACCCGGTAAAATAATCGACTAAATCGGCATCCTGTAGTGTCATAAGAAATAGTACATACTACATAATATAGGTGTGATACGCAATACGTCTAGAAATGTCTGTGATAGATAATGCTTTGTGAAAGCAGACAGTATTCTAAACATGAGAAGTGCTTTGAAATTGTAAGTGTACCTGTAGTTATTTGATATTATTAATTTTGCTCCCATTCCATACGTAAAAAAATCATAATGACATTTGACATGACACAGATTATAAACATTGATTGTAGACCATAAAATGTATATTTAGGATTAGGACCCTTTTATGGCAATAGATTACAGAAGTTATCTATTGCCCGAGTCTCCAGAGTCCAGTTTCAAATACTTGTAATTTTATTATTGTTAAACATTCCGATATTTGTATTTTTTGTCTATGTTCTTAAAAAAGAATCTCATCTTTTACATCTTACCTACATAATATGATAATACATTATTTCCAATGGTATTCTTGAGCGGGTGAAAAAAAACCACTGATGCAGTATTTATTTATGTATTCAATAATATTCAAACAGTAAATTGCAAGGGTTAATACTCAACTCATAAAAATCTATTCTCCTAAAAATAAGTAAATTACGTAAATCGCGTCGGATATTAAAACATAACATTGAATTATTTAAGTGCGATTATATTGTGGTAATTATTATTGTTAATGGCGAATAATAAATTATAAGTGATTGTACTTATATACCTATTATTATGTTATTCGATGTTTTTTGTATGTATTTTTTTCCTTTGCTATAATAATAATCTATTGTGTGCACCTAGTTGAGAACGATTTTACCTGAATCATGTTATTTTTCTATTTATTTGCTATAAGAAACTTATCTCAAAGAAATATTGTCACATTTAAAATATATTGGAATTTCTTAGAGTCTAAAAACTTAAGGGGAATATTAAGTATAAAGAATGTTGAAAATGAAACAAAATATTAAATGCAAATTGCCAGCGGTGAAAAAATTAATCAAATACCTTTGAAATTTAAAACTTGAAGTCATATTTCACAGTGTTAAATACATTACGTAGGTAGTACCTATTGTAATATTTCCCACAATTGTAACCTTGCATCACAATTAATGCAATAAGTATAACATGTTTTGTTTCGTTGATGAAAAAATATTATGTTCTGTATTGTAATGTTATTAAGTTTTTTTATTTACAAGACATTGTTTTTGTTGGAATAAATAAATGAATATAAATGACGCATTGTTTAATTTACTGTCCTATATCAAAAATTATCCCTAAAAAAATATTATATTATTATGATCTATATTAGGATTATTTAAGGAAAAAATAAATTACTATACGAGTCCAGGCAAAAGGCTTAAAGGTTTTCTTCATTAATTCAATAACGTAGTTTACTAATATCCTCCCCCTTTATCCTCTTTTAGGTTTTCTATACCTTGCCAGCCTCATCTGGCAAGATTACAAATTGCATAGAGATCAAAAAGTTTATCTTTTTGCTGAAAATCTGAAAGTCGATAAAAAAAATCATGTAGGTAAGTTGTTCATATCATGAAAGTCGAATGAAAACAACTGCATTTTATTTGTTAATAATAATTTATGAAAGTTTGTTATTGTCGATATCTCTTTTTTATCACTAGATAAGAAGTGTTACCTAATATTACAAATATCTGGATTAGGTTTTATTTGAGTGATTGTGATATGTCCATGGCATTAAGGATTCTTTAAAAAATGAGTATTTTTAAATCGATATCGTCTCAAGAGCGGGCAGACCTACGCAAAATTGATTCAATCCGATCATTTACGTATTAAAACCCACCCGATATATCGATCTCATTTTGACTGTCTTTCTCATATGGAATTTAAGATAACTCACTTCTGTCTGGAATTTTGGTTGCCCAAAAAAATAGTGTAACAAATAGGCAACCACAACAAGGTTGCAAGGCTCAGTAATTTTAGTATGGTGGATGGGAAAATAAAACATAGTTCTACTGTTAATCATGTTTATTGTACTAATGCTAGAAGTTGCATTCGACATAAGATAGGTATATTCGGAGATTATTTTTTGAGTTAAAGATTAAGGGCAAATTGACTTTTTGGTAACATTTACTTTATGTCCTCGGTTTTATAAAAACTGTATGTATAAAGTTGACAAATTTAGAAATTATATTATGAATGAGAACATGCCCAGCATTGAATGAAATTAATACAAATCTAGATATTTCAAGTAAACACAGTATTTTATTATGAGGTACCATAATCAGTTTGAGAAACAAAAATAATTAATAAACATACTACACATTTTATACACCTATTATATTACATAAATACAAAACAGTAAATATGAAACAAGTGATTTAGATCCATAAAATTAGGAAAAGTATGACCAGAGCTGTGTTCCCTTAAAATTATGTATAAACATTATTACATTTATCAAATTACAGATTTTTACACATTGTTTATGAACACTAACAAAAAATATCCATGATGTAGTGCATTTAATAACAAATCAGTGCACTTATTCTTACAGTTACCGTTAACTTTAAGGAAGTCAATCTATCGCAAACATTATGGCCTCAAATGTATAAAACCACAACCACCATTCAAATATTCATTTTATCAAAATCTGTAGGTTATCAGGACCTGATTACGAATCTTATCTAAAGTATCACTTGCATACAAACTGCATTGAGATTTTTGTGTTGCTTCGGGTTATTCAATCATGCCCATTCGTCTTTGCATGTGGTACATTCCCATTGACTAATGTAACGCTATTTGGTTGTCTGATTGTCTTCTGCAGGACGTGAGCGTCCGCTGGCTCTATCCGCTTATAGTAATGTTCTTTAGTTTCAACAACCTCAAAGCCAAACTTTTTGTAGAAATCTATTGCACTCTCATTATTTACTTGAACATGTCTGAAATACATTTATTTTATTAATATAAATGACATTATTTATATTATTTGAAAAATATTTTTTATGCTTAAACTTTCATGAAAGCTGTTGTGTGTAACATGACACGGACATTAGAAAAACAAATACAACTGTTCATATCAGGGAATTATCTTCATTAATTGATATTCAAGTAGAATTAGAGTAATCTTAAGTTACAAGGTTAGACAAAAATAAATTTATTGACACATAACCTACACAGCTGCAATACAGAAATACATGCAAGGGTTCAGTTAAAGAATCCTAACTATGCAAAAAAGACACCATGGTTTTACTTACAGGAAAATACTGTCAAAGTTTCCATCGTGCTCGACATATTTGAGCACATGCTCAACCATCAGAGTGCCAATGCCTAATCTTCTGTAGGGATACAAACATCCCAAAGTCATTATATACAACCTTCTCGAGTTCTCCGATGTATCCACCCTGCAGCACACTGCTCCGACCACGATATCGTTGTAATACGCCAATTTCGCGAGCTCGCCCGCCTCTAACACATCCTTATAAAATTTGTCATTATATGAAACGGGAAATACGACCGTATTCAACTTTTTCAATTGCTTAATATTATGCGGTGTAACATCGCCGAGTTCTATTTTAGCTCTGCAATAACAAACGCACACTGATATTATATGGAATCACAAAAGACATCAAACAGATTAACCTTCAGGAGATTCTATCTTCAATCACTTAAATAACCGTATTATAGGCACTATGTTAAGTCCTTTAACGTGAATATTAATAATATTTACCTAGTCATTATTGTAACTATTTTTTACACTAAGATTTTAAAACTAATCTATCACTTAAATTACACAAGATCACTCCCGCCATCTACTATCGTTCTTTTCTCTTGCTCCTCAATCGCAGTTGACGTTCCAGAATACTTTTTATTGCTTGTGTTGCCAACTGTAAATTTGCACATGGCAATAAATTGTATGGACACGAAGTTTTCTGTTTTATTCTCCTTATTGATCTATGAACTCCCTAATTAACTATGTTGTAATTTATGTTCATGTTGCAATAAAATAATGCTTAAAATAAATTTCTGCGTTTTATATATAATGAATTTAATAGAAACATGGGTTTATAATAGGTTAATAATTATTATATATACTTTGACCTCTATGCACAAATGCGCCAAATTTAAAATGAAATGAAACTGAAATTAATTCATTTGTTTCAGTCAATCCATTCAAAGAAAAATTCTTTGGAAAAATTATACCACACGAAAGATAATTTAACTACTAACTACAAGTTAATAGCCAGTCATTATGTTTTTGAATAAAATTCAGTGCGTTCAGCCGTGTATACGTAAGGGAGGTCTCTATCAAGGGGTATTAAAAATAAGCCAGATAAAAGAGCAAACGAAAGTTTCGCCGAGTGGTTTAATATCTAAAGAACCGAGTAAAGACATATTTCCTGCTCCAAAAGTTGTGCCAATGGTGCTGACTGACAAAGATCCTATAGTATTATCATTTGATGATGTACCAGGACCGAAGGCATTAAAATATTTATCTACAATGCGCTATTATTTATCTGAAATCGGGACCCAGTTTACTGCAAGTCTATTGACTTTTGGGTTAAATATCAGTACGTAACTGTTTTATTCTAATTTTAAGGATGTTCTTAAGTTATTTTATATACTGTTATTAATATATTGTTAAATGGTGTTATAGGCTCGTACGTGACTAATAGGAAGTCTATACGTGCACTAACTTCCCTGTTCGACGAATACGGGCCAGTAGTCCGTTTTGTTAGTCCTGTAGGTGGAGATATAGTACTCCTTAATCATCCGGAACATATACGCAAGGTATATTCAATGGAAGGTGATTACCCTGTAAGGTCCACATTGGAGTGCTTAGACAAATATAGAACGGAGCATAGAAATCATGTTTATTGTGGCCCTTACACCGCGTAAGTGTGATTTTGATGACGTCAAATATGAAATATTGCATGTACGGTTATATTGTAAGAGGCCAGACCGGCTAAAATTGTTTATTCAGTTTTTTTTATTAACTCTGATAAAAACCTGTTGCTTGTTAATGCTTCCCTCTAAACTCCATCAATGATCGGTCTTGCATACCTACATTTGTTAGGGACAAATCGAAGAAAATCTTCCAGCTTTTAGAAAATTACTTTTGTCTTGCCGTCCTGGGCTCATAATATATACAAGAACGTTAGGCCAAAAAATTTCCCATAACATGGACCGATTTTCACAATTACATATCTATTCTAATCTATATTAAATTGTCTTTTGCTTCCTTCCTTTTGGCTGTAATATTTTTCTGTTTAGTCAGGGGCAGGACTGGGTTCGTCAAAGGACTTTAGTGGATATTCCGCTACATAATGCAAGCGTGCATTATGCGAACGCCATTTTTGAAATTTGCGACAAATTCACAACGAAGCTGTACAACCTGCGAAGTTATCAAGACGAAATGTCTAAGGACCTGTATAAGGAAATCCATAAGTGGGCTTTCGACTGCATGGGTAAAAAGCTCTTTCTCTTAATTTATTAAATGCTATCGACATTATAGATTTATTTTTAGAAATTTATTTATTTACATATCTTATAAACAATACCCACGTATAAAAAGTTATTTCCTATCTGAGTCCATATAGTTTTTTTTTAACGCATCACCACTTCAAAACGATTTTTGCGGGTACATTCTCGTTTTCTAAAATTCTAACCTAATCCAAAGCAGGTAATAATCGAAGGTATGGCTATCCCAACTTTAAAACATTTCTAGGTCTACTGATATTTTCGAAGAAGTTCTCGATGATAGACACAGAGCTGGTGTACAGCCAGTGCGACATGTCGTGGATGTACCATAACCTGGAGAAGGCTACCGAAGCCATAGACAAGTGCGAGAGCGGTCTGCACGCTTGGAAGCTCTTTATGACCCCGGCCTGGTACACGCTTGTGAAGTACTGCGATAACTTGGATATGTTAGTTGGAGAGTTATGTTTCAAGCTACAGATTGTAAATATTAAATATGGTGGATGGTACTGTTACCACTCCACAATATGGGAATGGTAAATCATTAGCTGAGGAATTACTTCATATTCTTTTCTTCACATAACTATTGGTCCCAATTTAAAACCGCACGCCCGTCCAGGTTTGAAACCTGTCGGTGGTTTGAATATTTTTTTTGTTCTTATACTCTTCGAGGATAACTATTTTCTTTTCCCAATATCATAGCTGTAGAATGAGAAAACCACGTTACATACGTGACCTTATAACAGTTTTTAAGTAATTAGCACTTGATCGTATATATTGTTTTATTCAGATTAATCGGAAAACATGTCTTAGAAGCTGAGCGAGAGATTTCAACGAATCCAGAAGCCGATCATACAAGTAAGTTTTTAAATCCTACATTTCGGCATTTTATAAGCAATATAAGTATATACCACACCTGTAAATGTGCCAATGAGAATCAAGGGAACATTTTTGCCCGCGTAGGATGAGGAGGGTAGTGTCTAAATTCCGTAGGAGCGAAGTTTAAAATGGTCTAGCCCTATACCCTTGACAATTGATAGGATGCAATTTCCCATTTGATCCATGTCCCATTTGATCACCATTTGATTAGAACCTGTTACCGATTTTCTTAGTAACTATATTTAATATTTATTATTTAAGATCCAAACTGCTTGATAAAAGCTATATTGATGAGCGACAATAAGCTGACAAGTGAAGATATCGCCACCATTTTAATGGACATGCTTCTGATTGGAGTTAATACGGTAACTTTTGGAAAGTTTACCTAGTATTAAAGTTAAAATTAATAGAGCTTTGAGTAAAATTCAATCTATACTAATATTATAAAGAAGTAGTTTGTGTGTTTGTTAAATTGTAAGGGGTAATCTCGGGACGACTGAACCGATTTTAAAAATTCTTTCACCAATAGAAAAGCCACATTATTCCTTAGTGTCATAGGCTATATAAAAAACCGAAAAGGATTATTAACATTATGCCCAACGAAGTGGGCACGGATCAGCTAGTTTTATATATAGTAGTAAACTATGGTGTACTAGCTGTTGCGCGCGACTCCTTCCGCGTGGACTTTCATATAAACTTTGACCCCCCCTTCCCTGATTTATAATCTTTTGTTCCTAGATTTTTTCATTCAAATGATTTTTCCCGCTAACTCCCGTTCCCGTGGGAATTTTGCAATATCCTTTTGCAAATAACCTTTAAGTTTACTAAGGTACCTACATGCCAAATTTCAAGCGTCTAACCTAAGCGGTTTAGATTTTTCATACAAAAGGATTTTCCCGCTAATTCCCGTTCCCGCGGGAATTTCGGGAATTCCTTTCTTAGTGCACCTCTACAATACCTAAGCTACGTCCCTTTCAAATTTCAAGTGGCTACGTTTAGCCGTTTAGGCTGTGCATTGATATGTCAGTCAGTCAGTCAGTCAGTTAGTTTCTCCTTTTATATATATATATATAGATTATCGTGATATTGTCACGAAAATTAAAACTTCACCAAGGTTTTCACTGGAAATTTCTAACTGTATCTGACCGACAAAAAGTCCTCTTCACCAATTTCAACATAAGAGTTAACGACTGTATTAGCATAAATATAGTTTCATATTTGATATCAGGTTGCATCCTCAATGTCATACTTGTTGTACTATATCGCGAAAAATAGAAAGGTGCAAGCCAAACTGTTTGAAGAGGTGGCCGACAAATATCCCGATCTGAAAGTTCATGATATTACGAAGCTCAAGCAAGACACTCCTTACCTCCAAGCGTGTTTGAAGGAAACGCTCAGGTATTCTTAAGTTGGCTGTTTACATTTGTTTGTATCTCATGTACTATACAAATATTCAAGAGGTAGTTGGGGAGTCTGAAACGTTATGAGGGGTCATCTCTCGATCTTCTCTTCGATTCGACCAATAGAAAGCCACATTGGTGATTGTCATGGGTTTGATGATTAGCCATAACATATTAAAAACGCAATCAGCATATACACCACCACATAATACAACCAGTTCGAAAAAAGTGTTTCAGTCATACTTTCACTTTAAAAATAGCTTTATATTTTCCTTGCTTTTCTTTTGTTTTAGGCTGGCGCCACCAATTCCATTATTAACACGGATTTTGCCAAAGAATATTACATTGGACAGATATAAGTAAGTATCAACGTCATACAAAAAACGATTCGATTTGACCCACATATTTTTTCCGAAACAAACTACCCTCATTTTTGAAATAAAATATTTTCTATAGTTAAATTATAAGGAACGAAGTTTTGATGAAAAAAACGTTTGTTTACCTGCATTGAATATTGTCTGAAACCACAGGACGTTTTTTATCTAATGATTAGTAACTGGGCAGAATGCTCGCTTGATGGTAAATGACAACCTCCACCCATGAACAATCGCAAAACGTTTTGTTTGCTTTACGTTACCGACCTCTAAAATAAGGAAAGGGCAGGGTTTGTGATACAACGGAATAAAAGATAGAATAGGAGGGCGGGAATAAAAAATATTTGAAAATTCTGTAAACGGAGTGTAACTATCTCAGGTCTTGGCTGGGCTATTCAAACATTGCGCTATTTAGCAAATACTACTTCATTACGCAGGCAAGTGCTCGATATAACTGCTCAATATAACCCTGATAATCCCAAAATAATTTCAGCATTCCACGAGGAACTCTAATCATAATGTCGACGAAGGACGCAGCATTTAAGGAAACAAATTACGATGAAGCTAATAAGTTCAACCCTGAGAGGTGGTT
The DNA here is from genome assembly GCA_018238005.1 of Eurema mandarina. Lineage (NCBI taxonomy): Eukaryota > Metazoa > Arthropoda > Insecta > Lepidoptera > Pieridae > Eurema > Eurema mandarina. The sequence continues at coordinate 13,297 of DWAJ01000266.1, forward strand.
GAAACAAGATGCTCACGATTATCACGCCTTTGCTTCCGTTCCCTTTGGTTATGGGGCTAGAAAGTGTCTGGGCCAGAATATAGCTGAAACCATGCTGTGTTTACTAACAATTAGGGTATGCGATTACATAATATTGGTTCGACTCACCATTCTATTTCAATATTGCATTAATACAGCAAACATTTCAAACTATGTCCCATTAAGTAAAATATGACACTTAGCTATAACTAGGGCTAGCCGTCCAGGTTTCCCTGAATTTGTCTTAGTTTGGAAGGGCGTCCTAACCGTCCTAAGCGTCCGGGCAGGGTTTAAATTATAGTCCGAGGAAAACCCTGACTCTGAACGCAGGACGCTGGATCCTTGGACCACAACTATACTACCAACATAAATATAGTTTTTCAAAATATCTTTAAATATATAAACCAAATTAATAAAATTAGGAATGACTTTCTAATTTTATTAATTTTGATTTATATTCCTAGCCTGCACCAAATTGTGAAAATACTTAATTTTTTATTAATTTATATTGCATATGTCCTGCAATATAATTTAATAGTTTTTAGTCTGTGGTGTAGACAATATAATTTTCTAAAATTTACTGTTTAAATTAAACTATCTGTAGACCAGTCTGTAGTGTGTGAGGGATATAATAATATTTTGATTATTTAAATTAGTTTCCAATTGTTTTGCTCTGTCCTTAATTCACATGTTTCTTTTAAGGTATTGCAAAAGTACAAACTGGAGTATCACTATGGAGTTGTGCCTCCAACACGGAGCTTTATTTCAAAACCAAGCAAGCCCCTCAAAATAAGGTTTATAGATAGAACATAAATTGCATTTCTGTTTTGATATTTATTATGAAAAATAAAAAATGGGATGTAAAATGTCTTTAATTTCAATCTTAGTTGAGTTTTAAGCAGTCATCTATGATGCTTCATAAGCACTATCGGCCAAATACTCATACGCAAATTAAACTTAAGCACGTCTTAAAACTTGCAACTTTGCCAGAATTGTATGGCGACCTGTCAAATCAGACCAGTTTAAGTTGTACTTAAATTTAAGTTGCATTTCGGTATTCCGGCATAAATGTGACTGACACATTACTTATATGGGCTTCATAGATGACCCCAAAATTTGCTATAAGAATGTTTTTTATGGTTTAGCAAACATTTAAAATTTTCTTTTACATTCTGCTTAGACAGGACCCATCATTGATACCAAATAAAACCCATTAATTTACCATAACTTAAAATATATTCTGTACTTACATAAAACTTAACACTAAAGTATTTATATTTATAATATTATCGATTTTTCCTTGAAAAGATATTTAAATATTTCCCTCTAGTCATCTCTTTAGCTTCTTCCAAGCCCAACTGATAAGCGAGATCATGCAATTTCTTCACTTCCATTATAAGTCCAATTGTTGTTAGGGATCCCAGCTCTGAAAATATAAATTTGAATTTTATAAAAAAAAAATAATGATGATGAAATAAATATAGTCAACTTTTGACAATTGCAATGAGAATTATGATGAATAAACTAGAGAATAGACATAATTTAGTAGGTGTGCAATTAATTTTATACAATATCTAGCTTTAACGTGGGCACAGCATTAATTTCATTACAATAGATATAAAAGATAGAGTTGAGGTGAAATTAAATGAATAGAATTGCTTATTCTCATATATATTGATAAAAATGATTACTTAAGTATAGTAAAAAATACAAAATTAAAAGCCTTTAAAAATAAGATTGCATATAGAGCAAGCATTTTTCTCACGGTTTTAAAACAAACAGATGAACAATATTGCTACAAAGTACAAACTAATATAATTTCTAATAGGATTCCAAATGGAATTCATAGTTATTGCATTCATAACATATAACAAATATTTTCTTGAAATATAATATAATTATGTTACAAAATACGAATCGGTTATTCGAAATACTTACGTTGCATATATTTTAAATCTTCTTGGGTTAATCCCTTGTTCCATGAGGGAGGAGATTGGCTTGGGTTATGCAATGGTGCGAATTCCGATACGCCTGGAACTGCGAACGAATCATTTGAACACTGCGAATTGTCGTCCTTCATAGAAAAACTGCCATTATCTCCCATTTTAAATTAAATGTTTAAAAAGCGATCGTTATTAACGTAATGCCAAAACGAGACAGACACAACACGCAAGTCACAACACCAATGACAAGATTTAAATACGTAATACGCGCCACTTTCAAATGCATCACTCTTTGTTTTGAAAATATTACAATATACTATTAGAACAAATAAATGCTTACTTTGTTCAGGCCATAGCTCAGGCGAAGCCCGATCCAGTTTCTCTAAACTTAAAAGACTTTCTTCTAAAGACGTCAATGGAATATCATCAGCTGATGGTATTTTTTCTGAAAGTAGTGAACATTAATTAAAGCAATTATAGTGTATCACAAATTCTGGTTAATAATACAATAATTAACTACAAAGAATACCCTTCAAATGTTACAAATATTTATTGTTATTGGAACAAAAACAATTATACCTTTTGGATTACTCAAATTTGGTTTCGCGGCCATTTTCTAAAATTCAGAAATTCAGAATAATGACATTAGGCAAAGACAACAGAACATTTGTACAGATAATAGATTATTATATTCATTTAGACACAACAGATAATGAAATTTTTGCAAGTATTGCAAAGTCAAAGGATGCTGATTAATAATTTTATAGTTACTGTTCAATTAGTTTAAACTAATGCAACTTATTCACTTGTCACATTTTTTAAAATTGATTATTTAAACCAGCAATGTAATATTTTTAAAAAATATAATTAGAAATTGACATTGACAGCGGGGCATGGCAGACTAAGCTTGATTTTGTTCTCTCTGTCTTTCTTCCGGCTGCCAACACAAGGCAAGGTGAGTGTTGTGCTTAAACCGCGTGGTTTTCTAATATTATTTATAAGTGAAAGCGTAGAAGTGTTGAATTTACCCCTTAAAAAGTGAGTAAAGTGTAAATTTATCGAAAAAAGTCCTTTGTAGTCTAGAAGGATCTATCCAACGCATATGAACCAAGTCTACGTTATCCCAAGAGTTGCGTTGCCTCGCGTGAACATTTTGTTTCATTATTAAAATGAATATTGATATTCTAATCAAAATATCTGTGTTTCGAGAAAATAATATTTGTTTTTGATGTATAAACTAACTGTTGAGTAGTAAAAAGTATTTTTATATAACCTCAACTGTGTTCGTACAGCTAGCAATATTCGTACTTTTTACCTACCTACATTTTATTTGTACTAACTATTGATTCTCATTGCTCTTTACGTATATATGTATTACGCTTAGGTTAAATAAAATTAAAATGATTATTAAATCGTTTGACTTTTCACCACAATTATTTCCTAAAAATATTACCGGAGCAGCAGAGTTATTCTGTAACACTTAAATTTGTTCCATAAATATTAACAGTTTATTTCTTGAAATAATAACAAATATTAATCTAAAAGTTCACACAAACAATATAAAACTTGTTTTCGCATCTTAGAATTGTTCTACTACTTTATAATGTACATTTGAAATTTGATTGATTTTTTAATTATTTTTGTCACAGATGAGGTCCGTCACATTGAAAGATGTTGAACAAGACAAGGTCGTCAAGACCCTCGCCTTCCATCTTAAAAAGTAAGTCTTGCTTTTAGTATCACAGCATAGTTAGATGCGTTGCCAACTTTTTATGAGACGATAAATGTATATCCAACAGTATAAAATGTTTGTTATACTGTTGAACTAATGTTTAAGCTATTTAAGCTAGCTATGGATAGTTTAAACACTGATTAATAATATAGTAGTGTCAAGATCAGCACCAGAACACAGGATAAATGAGATTCCTAATATCTGGAGTTATGGACATTGACGCGTGGATGATTTAGCACAGGCACCATATAAATTTTTGTGTATAGTGCCAGAGGATACAAATAAATGGCAACATGTTTGTTGACGCTAGGAACAAAAGTTTGTGAAAAACACTGCCACACAGAATCAGTGAATTATTAACTATATAAGAGTTATATAAAACTTTCTGATAAAGTCGAAGCAAAGATTATTGAAATTGATTCTCAAGTATCTTAATTACAACAACATGAATAAAATTTGTCTAAATAATCTGTCTATAATACATATATTGCTCGTTATTTTAAAATTATAAAGTAATTTTTTCCTCTTTTCAGGATTGGTAAGGTTAAGGTGCCAGAACACATGGACTTGGTGAAAACTGGTCGTTTCAAGGAACTGGCCCCCTACGACCCTGATTGGTTCTATGTCCGCTGTGCTGCTGTTCTCCGTCACATTTACATCAGATCACCCGTCGGTGTGAAGACTGTGACCAAGATCTTTGGTGGTCGTAAACGCAACGGTGTCACTCCCTCTCACTTCTGCAGGTGAATATAAAATTAATTTGATTTAATACTTATTGAAAGGCATATCATACATAACATACATATGTTATGCTGTATAACTATCTAGTTTTGATAAAAAATATTTCACAAAAATTTCATAATTTATGAGTGAATTTTTATAAAAATAAAACAAAAAATTCATTTAGAACCAGACAATGAGAGCTTGTGTTGTACCATAATATTAAAGTAAAAAAAAATTATTCTTTCAGATCATCAGGAAGCATTGCCCGCAAAGCTCTCCAGGCCCTTGAAGCCTTAAAGCTTGTTGAGAAGATCCCCGATGGTGGCCGTATCTTAACAGTTCAGGGCAGACGTGATCTTGACAGAATTGCAGCTCAGGTCAGACTAAAGGCCAAGCAACAGGCTAAGCAACAAGTTATTGTTCTGTAAAACTATGTAAGAATAAACAAAAATTTAAAAATACTTGTTTATTATTAACCCTGAACCCTACCCTTGTACCTTTTTTCTAGTATTTTAATATCAAGCTTTTTCTTTGTCAAGGTTTTTTTTAATGAGAATATCCAATTAAAACAGAATTTTCTTTAAATTCAAATGAAATCAAGGAGGAAATTTGCTTAATCTTGAAATAACTTTCCCTATAAAATATTAATGATATCATCATACATATTGCCATTTTAAGTTAGTTTTTGTAGGGATGAATAGGTAGCCCAATATAATGTGCAAGACAGAAGAAAATAAGATTATCTTTTATAAGTAAGTTACTTTATTTTGTTTATAATAGGGCATATAATACTCAAGTAATTTTCCAGTTAAATGTTAAATACAAGTTTCGTAGAATATACAACAAAACAAAAACACCATGAAACAAGTTTCAATTTAATTATATTTATTATCCTAGTGTCTTAATACTTAAACAAAATTAACTACAATACTTCATGTAAGAAGGTGACTTAGCTTATAAATTATGGGTAACTTATTACAGTACATGTAGTTTAAATTTTAAAGTCTTTAAATTATCCTAAAAAAACATTATTTGTCATGTTTTGTCTTTTTGAAGATATATCAAAGTTAGCCTCTTAGTTGAATAATCTAAATTAAAAAAAATATAAGTGTTCATTATATTATCGATTTTTTCTTGAAAAAATGTTTAAATATTTCCCTCTAGTCATCTCTTTAGCTTCTTCCAAGCCCAACTGATAAGCAAGATCATGCAATTTCTTCACCTCCATTATTAGTCCAATCGTTGTTAGGGATCCCAATTCTGAAACAGATTGAATACATATTTTTTGTAATAATATTTTTAAAATATAACCTATTTATTGTTTGGTTAGCCTTTTTGGGTACTCCAGAAATAAGACCATGGGAGGCTGCAGAAGACAGGAATCATGGCCAACTTTACAATCTTGGGTACTATCATTATTGATTGAAAATGAGTTTACATTAGTCTTATAGATTTTGAGCAAATTCCTAAGCTGATACTTACGCTGTATATAATTTAAATCTTCCTTAGTCAGTCCTTTATTCCATGGGGGTGGTGATTGATTACCACCACGCATTGATACAAATTCTGATACCCCTGGAACTAAGAAAGTAAAATTTTATACTTCTTTTTGAAAAAATTATCAACAATTTTAAGCGTTATACTTGACTTATAGCTAACTTTAAAAGTATAGTCAATACCCGCGCCATTCAAATTGGTCGCGTACAAAATAAAATTAATACAAGAGCTTACTTTGTTCAGGCCATATCTCCGGCGAAGCTCGATCAAGTTTTTCTAAACTTAATAGACTTTCTTCTAAAGATGTCAGGGGAATATCATCAGATGCATTTTGCCCTGAAATGATTTGATTGAGATAGTATTTTGAATAAAATTTTATATTACGATTTTGAAATTGCCAAAGCAAATCGACTATCGTTATAAATAATATGGCTTAATCATAATCCTTAGGAGTTTACCAAATAAAATGTAGGTACATTGTACCGTAAATCTAAAAGAAATATTATTACCTTCTGAATTTCCTATATTTGGTTTCGCCGCCATTTTCTTGACTTAACAATAATTGACATTGAATCTTGAAAGAAATTACAAATGGCAGCTACAGACTACATAATCATGTAATGAGAAAACATTATTAAAAATATAAACGAAGTTTTATGAAAATAATAAATGAAATTAATAAATTTCTTTCTAACTATAGTGATAAAAAGAAGTTATTATATTATATATTTTTGTGGTTATAAAATCATGTTGCTAGCTTTTTTATAGTTTTATTAATTACTTTAAAAGTTCAGTACAGTCCTTTCATTGTCTTTACGTCAATAATACTATATTAAATATCATCACGGTACGTATTGTTTGAATTACACAAATGTGTTAATTAGTTTTCATATAATCATTTCATATATTACTTATTTACAACTTTGTATTTTACAAAGCCTGTTTTATTCTTAGCGTGATAAGTTATTTATGGACTATTGTAATCAGTGTGGCCCCGTGCCTATATTTTAAACACTTATGTCACATTTCATTCAAGATTGACATGTGACATTTTAAAAGTTGACATCTGAACATCAAATCACAAATCGTCAATATTGTTTTTCAGTTACGTTTGGCATTTGGCGCAGTTTAGATCAAATTATATTCGTGGTTGGATGATACATATTTTTCAGTGATGACAAAATGTTTGCGGCATTAGGACGTTATATGAGAATTATTGCCGTACTTTATATATTGTCCTGTGTTGTGAGTTGTGATTATGTTCCGGATGGGAAAACATTATACGTGGCAGAAGACCCGCATAGTTCTCGTAAAGTAACTGTAATAAATAGAAATCATGAACAAGGTGCAATCGAGGGGCTAGATAGAAAGAAACGAGATGCAACTTTAACCCCACCTCCTCTAGAAAAAAATATCAGTACATGGGTAACGTAACATGCTATTTCCTTATTAAATTCAATTACTTCCCTTGCCTTTCGGCCGGTCGTAAACAAGACGGTTCATTCTAATATTTCGTCATACTATTAATTTAATATTCTTTGTTTATCTGCTAAGTACTTCTATTTTTATCGTAATATGACTTGCATTTTACGAGTAACCTTCCTTATTTATTAATGAAATATGCACCTGTATAAAAATAGAATATCGTTTTCTTAGCCAACTTTTATCTGCTATGTTGTCTTTTTTCGTAAATGCGTCACGGTCAAGTAGAGTTTGTTTTGATTTAAGTATTATTCTAAAAAGAGGTTCATGTAACTTTAATAATAAATCTTAATTGTAGACTACTCATCTTAATGATAGCCATCAACAATTGATGGTCCATTGGGTTGGTGAAGGATCAAATGTTATTATCTGCCTTGCAAGAGACTCCAGTCCTAGAAACAAGGGTTCAATCTCTCCATCAGCATTATATATATCATATGATTATGGAAAAAACTTTACAAATAAAACAGAAAGCTTCAAGCTCGGAGATGAGCCCGACAGTGGTTATGCACAGCTCGATAAGTTTTTCAACCACCCAAAGTACCCTGAATTTGTAAGTATTTTTATCGTTATCTTTTGTTCAATGTGAAAGTTGGCCTTATCATATAACAATTATTGTACGAAATTCATTGTGTTGAAACTAGGGCAGCTCGAATTATGCATATAGAACATTCTTGTATTACCTTTATTTCCCATATGTATCATAAACTTTTGTTATTAAAGTATTTTCATTACATAGTTGTGTTATCTAGAATACTAGTATTCTCGGAAAGAGTAATTTAATTGGATCATAGTTAATTGAATTATTTTTTCTTCAATGTGAAATAGTAGTGACAGTTCTCTTTCATTTCTGAAGGTCGCAATAAAAGACTTACAGACAAAAACATGTCAGGATTTTTGAATGATGATGTTTTCAGTAAAGGTCATTGAACTATAATTGCATCAACAAGGTGACTTGAAATTGTTTTTCAAGATATTTCTTGCAATACAATAAGTCCGATTTTCTCTCCATATCAATTTTACTGAAAATATCTAAAAAAATAAAATCTTTATGTATCTATCCATGAGTTCTAGAATTTTCGACGAACACAACTTTGTTTTATTTTATTATTATATTGACAATGCAGATTTACCACAGCTATTTGTATCTTATGTTAATCAATCAATGAATAAAAAGTTTATGATAGAGATTTGCTCCTTAATTTTGACAACATAAACATAATTTTATTATACATCTCTCTTGCTCCATGTTTACTATAGTATATTTTTTTTGTTCTTAGTGTGTTTTCATTGATTCAACAAATAAGAAGTTATATACAACCAACGACAATGGACACACTATACATACGACGGACCTGACCTTCAGTCCCAACGAATTGATGTTTGATGAGGAGTTTCCTGTCAGATTTGTTATATTGGACAAAACTAGCCCTAACAGAAATGTAAGTATACTATGATATATATAAATATTTACACTATTATAATATGTATAAACATTTATACAAATGATGTTGGTACAAGTCTATGTATAGTTGATTTATGATGATATTGGTACACACACATTTATTATGATTAGGAATGTAAGTGTGTATCCCTTTTTTACGAATTTACGTAATAAGTTTAATTTTCTTATTTCATCCTATACTTATGGTTGCCTGCAAGTAATGGCTTATAGCCACGACTCCGCCATTTACATGTCGAGTTTGTATTTTTAGTGTAAATTATTGATTGATTATTTTGAATTTATAAATAAAAAAATAAATACTTGTTTACTTCTTCCTTAGTTTACATTAACCTTGAAATTATCTTTCCAAGCTACTTATAAAGTTGTAAGTACCATGTCGTATTATTTTCATTGCAAAACTTTTTTAAATAAAATTATCCGACTTTAAATCGCAAAATAAATGCAAGTTAAAGCCTTCATGAGCTTTTGATGATGTCATTGTTAGAGATCGAAAATTTCCATGTTACAAAATACATAATACCTACTGGTTCATTAAGAACCTCCTATTTTATACAAATCACTGCAAAAGACTGGCAACTGAGGCTGTATGTTGTCTATGTAATAAGCAATGGTTTCTTAATCTATAATACAGATAATAATAAAAATGTTGTAAGACAAAAGAAGTTGCTTTGTTATAATATGTATGATATTTATAATACATAGTCGATTTGTCACTCTGTAATCTTATCTTTAGTATTAAATAAAAATTTGGATCAAGCATTTTTAATTTTAATCTTTTGTCAACAATAATATGTTTTGATTAAACATACAATGTGGCTTAATTTTAAGATTCCTTATTATATGTTTTTATTAGTTGTTGTTTAGTATTGGCACCAATAATTTATATAAAACTAGCCATACCCCGAGGTTTTGCCCGTGCATTTCCCGTTTGGGGCAAAATGGGGTAGCTATCATATTTTTTAACTTTGATCAAACTGCACACGGTGTGCAATTTTAATTAAAAATTGGTTCAGTAGTTTAGGAGTCATTTGCGGTGAACAATGTGACACTTAATTTAGATATATTAAGATTATGGTTGATATGAAAAAACACTTGTAACACGACCATGATAATTAATTAATTGATAAGGAGTAAGTATCACTTCTCATGTCGTACCCACATTTGATTTAACAAGTTTAAATCAAGCAACTTAGATAAATTCTCAGTTTGAATAAATTTGTTGATAAAAATCAGAATAATAATAATACTGTATTAAGCAATTTTCCAGTCTAATTATTATGTTTTATATGTAATTTCCTTGAGCACAACAATTAGTCATGACTTAGGTCGTGTGTACTAATTAGTAGAGAAATAGCTCGCAAAAGTTATGTAGGAATACTGTGTAATGTTGTTGTAGTGAAGGTCAAGGTTAGAATTGTTTATACTTAAATATTTATACACGAATAAAAAAAATAAAAACAAGCTCTCGTATAGGATTTTGTTTGGCTAAAATTAATGCCTTTTAATAGTTGTTTTTGAAAGCGAATACTTTATTAAAACTACCATATAAATTACTTAAAGTAAATTATCATGAAATAGATATATAACACAGGGTTTTACATTATAAAAAATGGATTTAGTTGGTTTGGTCATGACCTATTATATAATTAATTTTTTGCCAAGTCACTATAATTATAATCTAAAGAAAACTATTGATACAATTACTAAATATTCGTTTATAACTAGATAATAATTTGAATAGGACTTGGCTTCTATGAGATCTCAAAACTCTTTACGATGGAAAGACTGCATCAAGAGACTTGGCATATTTTTACATTTAATGTTTTTCATGGGATATAATTATCTTAGTTGGCGTATTGAACTTTAACGACTGATACATAACGACTTGGTTGTATTTAATTTGTTGTGAATAATTATGCAATCGGGCCCATTATGACTTCTATAATACTCCAATATTTTTTAAGAGTAGTTACTTATATAAAAATAAAAAAAAATATTATCAACAATAATTATCAACCAATGTTGAACCCTGAAAATGTGTTTCGTGAACATTATGTACGTGCAGTAATTTCAAATTTGTTTTACCTTCTAACGAAGTAATTTTTTTCAGCTCTACTTAACAGTAGACGGAGGAAAAACTTTCAAGCAAATTCAGAGTTTCGTGAAGACATTCTTCTGGTCGTCCGGTCCCGATTTCCCTAAAGTGTTCTACGTGGAGCGAATGAAGCCAAGAAGCAGTAGCACAGTGTTGAAGGTCAACGACCCGTCTGATATGAGAGAGGCGAAAGTACTGTTCCAAGATGCTAAGGACTTCCAGATCAAGGGCGACTATATGTTCGCTACGAGACAAACTCAGGATGTAAGTAGATTTTTGATTATACTACCAAAAAAATAATAATATCTGTACTTAAACAAGTGTATATACGATCGAATTGAGAAACCTCCTCCTTAATTTTAAAGGCGGTTAAAAAGTAACAAGCTAAAGATAGGATTTATCGGTATTTAGACGGTATCACGATTAAATAAATCGATGACAACGGAAGACAATAATTAGCAATTTTTTTACAATAATATATATGTATATAATATGTTGGAGCATAGTAGGCATTATAAGAAAATAAGTTTTAAGTTTTTGTCGTAGTTTCTGTCAAAAACGAGTTCAAACAGACACTTCAGTATAGAATTTCTACACGGACCTTGTAAATACATTGTGCTTGATACAATAATGTCATTGCAATGCACTCCGAGTGATAAGTGAGTTATTCATATCCTCCCAAGTAGGAGGTAGTTCAAAGGTTAAAGGAATCTTCTGACTCGAATGAGTCATGTCGGTATTATGTCTTTATATTGTACGAATTAAACTCTTAACTATTAAATTATACGTAGATATTAATTATGTAGCTTGAATTAACTCCTTTTCTTTTGATTTTTAAGCAATTCAGGAGAACTGCAAAAAACATTAAAATCGAAACAGCAGTTTAGTTTGTATGAGTAGTTTGTATGCTAGTAAACTCTGAGCTAATTTATTTTCTATGAAGATTTAATACGTATCAAACGCCTTGTACAAAGTAGTATGGTTTTTCTCAACATTAATTGATATCTGATAGTGAAAATCGATACATTTTGGACTTTCGATAAATAAAGTGGCGATAACGTTTTTAATCAGTCTAGAATAAACAACCTTTTTGTCAATTTGACTTTGAAGATAAGAAGGTTTCATCTCCTTACTCAAATTTGTATGTCTAGTGTCTGAGTGAGTTTTAATGTTTAAATTAATAAAGCCATATTATTTTTATTTCTTTTTAAATAGAAGTCTATTAACAAGTCAAAACAAAGAAAATTTTTATAGTCATACTTTAATGTGTAGATATATAATTAATTATCAATACAAGTTTTTTTGTTAATGGGAAATATTAGGTAGCTGACAGAGATTTTATAGACCGCAAGAGAATTCCTAAAACTGATATAATTAAATATCGTAATGAACAACTCTCGTATATGCAGTCTTTCCAAGAATCAAATCGTGATTCACGAATGAATGATTATATTTATTACAATAATTGCTATTTCGTACATCTGTCTTGATTATACGCTATGCTCAATTAAGATATTGATTATAATATTCTATGAAATATCCAGTTCATGGATAGATAGGTTATTCGACACCTTTACATAAGAAAATTTGAATAGTTTAATCTTTAAAAAATTAAGAATTTATTTAGACAAGTTATGCATTGTTTTTTCGCAAATAAATTAAAGTTTTGCTTTTAAAAATATATATAATAATACATCCTTTCTTGACCTCTCGAAGAACCGGTTGGACACTTGCTAGATAGTGTGAAATATCGCAAAAAGAAATTTTAAAATAAATTAATTAAAATTTTATAAAGGTTGTCTACAAAGATTTGCGTCCAATAAATATAATAATTGAAAATAACTTGTGTGTGTCACAACGAAATTTGTCGTCGTACATAAATATATAGAGTCATCTATATAAAATAAAGTAAACATAGTTCGTTTTATATACCTAGGTGACATTATGTAGGAACATTCAATCATATGATACATAATGATTACAATAATTATTGATAAGCGATTCAAGAGGCCATTATAGGTCATTAGCTGCTGACAATATCTTTTATTAGCTTTTTATATCATTCTTACATAAAAAATATCAAAACAAACAGGACTGTTAGTATAAAAATTACAGAGCATAGTAAATTAAAGGAAAACATGTAATTGCACGCATCGAGCGAAAGCACTATTCCGCATTATGCGCAATAATGCTATAATTGAAAAACTAGTTATATCTATGCTCTACAGTCTACAGTAAATTTTGTCAAAATCGGTACCAATGTAAAAGCTTTATTACACTTTTGATGACAGCCAGATAAACAGAATTACTTTTATTTCTATAATATCAGTACGAACTATTAAAGGACTTGGCAAATGGTTACTCAAGCGAATAATAGGATCAAATTTATGACGCATATGCGACTCGTCTCACTGCACACGTCTTAAAGGATTCACGTCGAGAATGTTCCGTGATAAATATTTAATAGAACAATTAAAAACATTAGAGACCCTTTTTATATATGAATATTGGAATGCTCGTTGTTGTTATGTACGTTAATTACTATTAATCTAAATGAATTCTTTGCCGGTTCTTATCTGTAGAAACTGTTTTACGAAACGGCACGGTTGTAACGGATTATTTTTTTAAACCATAACGTTTCAAGTGTTACTATATGTAGCCTAGTATTCCGTTCTTTTTACGGACATTCATACTGACAAAATTTCGCATGTATTTTATTAGTCGTAGTAGATAATAAAATCTGCGAAAGTATGAATCTATTTTCCTACTACAACTAAGCAATATATACTTATAAGGACTCTAATCCATTAGACTTGTAGAGATTTCAGAGTGGTTCTAGAATTTTCGATAATTTAAAGAGAATTATGTGTAGTAGCTACATTGACATTTTTAAACGAAATAATGTTTATTTTAATAACTATTTTTAGACAATAACAGATATTCATGGAGACATTAATGGAGTTGACCTTAATTTCGTTTCATTTAATGCACATGTTTGCATAATGGATATAATATTATAAATAAGTAAAAGGTAATATGAGAGGATATTTTTTAGTTTTTAGTTTCGCAGTTTATAATTTAAATAAGATTTCTGATATATTTGCCTGTATTTATACCACGACGGGGTAGTTACGTCAGCGTCGTCGGATAAAAAAGTTAACTACAATGTAGGGTATTTAGTATAATATGTAAGTGTGTATCCGCACTAGCCCCATATTTTTTAAACCGATTTTATTGAGTAAATAGCTAGATTTCCTGGATGACACAACCTTTAGAAGTAAAAAAATAAGTATGTGACGTCATCGTGCCTTGCCTCGAAATCTAGACGCGAAAATATTCTAAAATAATCATTAGGTATATATTTGTAGTCGGACTTTTCGATTTGGTGTTTTATTATTCTGCATGTTGCGACGTCTAACTAAGAGCCATGTTTTCCTTAAAAATTACCTTAATTTTTAAAACCGCAAACGTATTTTCCTTATGTTAGATATAGATTTCCTCAAACAAAATGTTGCCTTACACCTGTAAAGATCTTTTGGACTCTTGTGACTGCATTTATTACAGCGTATTAAATTCATCTCTATTAAATTTCTATTCTCTTTCTAACTCTCTCTTGTCGAAGGTTGGTGATCAAACAAGCTATTTCTGTTTCGCTAACAGCTGTTCTAAACAACATTGGGTACTTCTTCCAAACCATTGTCGAAGATTTTTGAGCCAAGATATTTTTAAACTGCCATTTTGCTTTGCATTATTAATTAAATGAGATCGTATATTATGAGCTTGTTACGCATAACATTTCTAAATTCAATATTGTCCTTAGTTCAAACGAAAACAATATGATATGTTTATTTATAATTGTATCAACGCCTTACTTTTAAGGACAAAGTCAAAGCAAAGCAATATATGTATTGCAAATTGCAAGTCAGTGTTTAATACCTACACATGAATGTAAACAATTCTAGACTTGAATGTTTAAACAAAGTATTTGGTTACAAAAGTATTATTTTTACTAGCTGCGACCCCGGCTTTACCCGCGTAATTTTCGTTCCCAGGGCAATACCAGGGTTAAATGAAGGTCTAGCAAAGTTAACTTTATTATACCATGACAATTTAAACATATATTTTAATTGCTTATGATTCCAATTAAATTTTCGATGTATTAAAGATTTTAATACCTATAGTCCATGGCATTAAA
Organism: Eurema mandarina; assembly: GCA_018238005.1. NCBI lineage: Eukaryota > Metazoa > Arthropoda > Insecta > Lepidoptera > Pieridae > Eurema > Eurema mandarina. Next base: position 28,447 of record DWAJ01000266.1, read on the forward strand.
TGATGAGAGAGAACAGTGTAGCTTTTTTATGTTATCTAAAGTTTTGAAATCAGTAGATCCAAAAGACGCTACAAAATAAAACTAAAATTAACATAGTTGTATAAATACACCTAAGAAAAACGCAATAGATTTTATACTTACATACAAAAGTTTGTAAGGATGTATATTTGTTACTCCTTAAAAAAAACTACTGAATGGATTTTGACTGTTTTTAATAAACCACGCAGATATATTAGTCCTTTTTTTATCGGTCGGAAATCCAGTTGCGGATACCGCCTGCCCGGGGGGAAGGATAGCTTAGTCCCTGGATTATATGTTAAGACACATATTCTAACCCCATATCGCCACGGAGAAAGTAGGTGTCTCAATACAAAATGCTGAGGCCAAATTTTGTTTAAGCTGTGTTCGATTACAAGTTTATACGATATAATAGGTTCATTATTAAATATCGATGAATCATTTAATATACCTAACATGATATTATGTCAATAGCTGACTCACATTACTGTAATATTGTTTGGGTTTGATTGAGTCTTTAGATGCCTTTGACCTTTATTTAAATTGCATAATATATTTGTGAGAGGAAGTTGTTTGTTTTTAATTATGTTTTAATATTTTTGTAATCGCCTGTATCATTTGTATGTTTTGGAGGTTTCGGGTGTAAACAAGGTTAAAGATTTAATATTTTAATATGGCTGAAAGTTTTAGAGATTCAAATATAGATGCTTTCAATTTTATATATTCTATTTAAAAAATGATTATTATTATTTTTTTTAACTGTCAGTTTTTTATTCTTAACTCAAAATTGCTTATATCGTCAAAATAACGAACGAAACAAGGGGTCTAACGAACTGCGTCGCATCTAATTATGAAAATCATTTTTACACAATTTTTTATTGCATAGGAAACTAAATATCACAAAGCGATATACATATCGATTTCTATAATATTAATAAGAGTACGTATTGTTTCAGAAAAACAACGTGGACCTGTACATTTCGTACCAGCGAGGACCTTTCTATAGAGCCGACTTCCAAACCGAACTAGATCTCAAGAAGTTCCACATAGCCGACGTGACAGATAAACGTATATTCGTCTCTGTCATGCACACGGAAAGTGTGGCCAATTTATACGTGTCGGAGATAAGCAGGAATTTCACCAAGTACACTTTCGTTTTGAGCCTGAAACAGATTTTGTGTTACTTCCCTGATGGTAACTGGAAAAACAGTTGGTTAGAGTAAGTTGTTTTTCTTATTAGCATTGTATATTTATTTATTGAGAGAATGTTTGAAAATTACAAATATTTTGTTAGTTATTCTGTTTTGTGGTTATTATTATTCTGTTTAGGACTACTAAAATTGGTTATATTGCCATTCAATGTTTGTAATGAGTTAAAAAAATTTCCCAAATTATTAAAAACTAGCCGTTGCTCGCGACTTCGTCCCCGTCGATTTCTTTTTCCATTATTTCTTCGCTCCTATTAATCGCAGCTTGATGTTATGTAGCCTAAAGCCTTCCTCAATAAATTGTCTCTTCAATAAAAAAAGAATTTTTCAATTCGAACCAATAGTTCCTGAGATTAGCGCGTTCAAACAAACAAACAAACTCTTCAGCTTTATATATTAGTATATAGATATCCATTATTAAATATTTATTAAGCGTCGGGATTGGCGGCTGAATTATGACGTTACATTAAATTCAACGTATTTTTTTTCATACATAAGTTTTAATTTTAAATACATAATTTCAATGTCCGTTTATAAGCATAAGTAAATATGATATTACAAGGCAGTAGCATACTTTACTTGACATTTGAAGGGAATATTGTATCTTGTATTTTTAATTAATTTTATGATAAAATTTTGATTGATTTAATATTTACTATTACCACTTGAAGGTCGAATCCAACGTTGTATATGTTAGCCATAGTATGATAACAGGAAAATTATCAACATATAATGTAGTATCGAATCAAGTGTTACAAGAAATATGTGTTTTTAATGTATGTCATTGGTATTTGACAAAAAACCGGTTCAATGGAGACGAAGGATTTCATTCGTTTTGTAAATTACTTATTTGTATTTATGTAAATAAAATTTTCTTTCTTGGCTTGTTGCAAAAATATTTTACATATACCATATTAGTAGGCCCTTAAATTGTAACATTACAAATGTTTCTATGAACTATGATTAAAAATTAGTATGTACATATCTTTTCCATGCGAAGGAATCTGCGAATTACATAAATTATTGTATTCTTTCTCTCCTTCTGCATCTTTTGTTTTCGGGTTGAAATTCTTTTACAAATTTTACGTAATCTATGGAGGATATGAAGGTATATCGGACTCGCATAGAACGGCGTCAGTTTCTACTAAAATCTATTGGTTTCATCCACGTTCCTTTAAGACTGTCCCTACAAAGCCAATTGCTCCATAGTCTAAATCAAATCATCTTTCAGGGACGTAACGGAAGATCCGTTCACAGACTTATACCGAGTGGAAGGTTTAAAGGGCATCTATATAGCGTCCAAAGTGAACTCCAAGCTGCTGGTCGAAAGCATCGAGCCCGAGCACCTGATATCACTGATCACGTTCGACCATGGCGTTACCTGGTCGCCGATCTCACCACCCGTTGAAGATGAAAACGGTAAGTTTAAAGTTTTGTATTGAATTGGACTTAATTGGTGTTTTTTGAATTGTTATTACCAAAAAAAATTGTGGGCTTCAATATTAGTCGATATCATTCAAAGAAATTCGGCGTGTCCATGGTTCAACTTTAGCAGTTTGTTGAGGTAATTACTAATTAGTATACATGACCTTGAAATGTTTAACTTTTCTATGCGAGATAGAAAAGTAGAATTTTTCATGTTTTCCTTTAGTTGACCGAGGATATCACGAAATCTTAAATTTGCGAATACTAACTATGTGTTATTACTATCTAGATATTATAATTCAGGCAAAAGAAAATTGTTTTAATACTGTTATACTGTTTTTATCAATTGTTGTATCATGTAGAAAATGCAAATCCTTGGAAAAAGTGGGCGTCAGCTATGTGTCATTCTGTTTCCGCCTTTTAATATATTTTTTATAAATTTATAACATAAAACATTTTAATTAATTTTAAAATTACAAAGAAAAAAGTTCCTGATCATGTATTTCGTCACCCCGGATTCCATTGTAATCTAATTTTTCTTAATTCATATATGTACATCTGAATGCTATGGTTAATGTTTATTTTCAGGTAAACCATTCAACTGTCACACACAAAACTCCTGCAGTCTGCATTTGTGTCAGAAATTTAGCCAGTTGTACCCGGTTACAAGGTAAGAATACTTCTTAAATGAACAATGTCTCTATTAACGTAATCATTCAATTTTGTGCTTTATTTACTCCGAGTAAGGCGTACTTTTCCATGTGTGGCTCTTTAAGGGATGTCTCAACTATTGTAGAAATTTCTCGTAACGTGTTTTCATTTGTTTTTTGAGTGTTCTTATATTGTTGTGTGGATGGTGTTGTGATATTAAAGCATAATAGTAGTTTTTCTTTAATTTCTTCTAAATCTCGAATCTCTTTCGCAGTCTTTTTATGAAGGTAATAACGGATATATCATATAACATGTGTTTGGTATGCTTTAGCGGAAGAAAATTTACGAAATAGGATGACATTACAGGATAACCAGAGATACAGATCTGTATATGAAAAATATTGTTCATTATTTATTGACTACTAATTAGACTTAATTTGTTTTGATTTCAAATATATCAACAATAGGTTGAGTTTGGGTTAGGTATATATTAAAACGAATCTAGAAATTACTAAGTGTAATGTAAAGGAGCCATAAAGATGGACAAGAATTTATTAAAGTTTTTATAGTACTTGGGACCCATTACAATTGATAATTTTTCAAAACTTTTGGTACGGGAAATGGAATGTTAAATGTTTGTAGTTCTAATTGCATAAGATCGCCATTTAATGTCAAGAGATTAAATTGCAATATATTGTTTTATATATAGCAAAAACATCGGTGAAATACTTAAGTAATGAGTAGGCTGTTGGTCTATTAATAGGGGTCTGTCGGTCATTATTCCAAGCTGTATTCCAAAATCATTATAGAAATTTTTACAAATTATATATTTCTGTATCCGTTTTTGAAGAAATACTAAAACAGGATAAATGATATATTTAAAGGTTTTCGTACAAAAAAAAACGGGATTTTTTGCCTCGTGAACGCCAACGAAGGGGAACTGAACGCATACAAGAAACACTAGGTTTTATATGTATTATATAAAAATATATATAGAATATAAAAGATGATTATTATTAGACTGACGTGTTTTTGCCGCTTTTCGATTAAAGGGTTTTAATATACAATGATGTTCATATACATAGTAATTGTACGGAACGAATACAGTATTCGTGTCCGTATCGCACTTGGCAGGTTTTGTTAGAATATTTTGATAATGTATTAGCGGTTAATGTGTATATGTTTAATGTATTCTAGAGGTTATCGCACTCTGAATCACTTATATGCGAAATATCACCTGTTAGTACAGATAGTACAAATAAATGCTGTTTGAGAATGTTCTTTATTTTAAATAGTGTAATTCTAATATAATTTATTTTGTCTATATTGGAAAAACTGTTAGGGTTCAAGTGAGGGTCAATTATTAAATGATATTTTTTACGTCTTATTTTTAAACCACTATAGTTACGTAGTTATAATCGATTGTAAATTAAAAATATGATAAATTTTTTCAGCCCTCCCGGAAATATTGTAAATAACGATATGAGGTAAACACAGGTTGTTATAGAGAATGCTTTTTATATGTTTGCATTTTGTTTCTAGGGAATCTTTGTTTGATCATCATACATTAATCATATAATTATGGGTTCGCAACACTGGGGTGCTTTTTCCGATCCGTACATCATTTCATTTGCACGTTTTCGAATGTTAGGGAAATTGGGAGTGTCTGTCTGATGTTTCACACATTTTATCGAACATGCTTTAGGTCACTTTTCAGTATTTTAACGATATTTTGTTTGACACCTTATTGTAATTGGTCCAGTCAAATTAGAACGATACTTAGGATTGCTTCCTTTGGGAATAATTTTTGGTAAATACTATGGTATCTTTCAAGATAGTTTGAAAATTTAGACAATGATACTGCGTGAACTAATAGAGTTGTTAGTTTAATATTAATAAAGAGGTGTACCAAAAGTTATCTAGCTGAGAAATAATAAAAATTTGCAATTAAATATCATATTTGACTGGACTCTATCAGGATATTCGAGTTGTTTGGTTTGCTATAGGATAAAAGCGAAAATTATATTTTGCTGGTGTTATATGTGTCAATAATGGGTGTGCAATTTTATGTGGATTTCTCGTGTGCTTTAATTTTGTCTTATATATTTGCGGTTAGGAATAATGCACAGTTTTCCTGCGAATTTCGTTAACGGTCGTGGTTACTCCTAGCCGCAAAGTCATATTGTAAAAAGCTATTTATTGAAAAGGACAAATTCCTTCCAGATCCGCCAGTATCATGAGTTCGAAATCAGCGCCAGGAATTATAATGGCCACTGGGGTGATGGGCAAATCGCTCAAAGGTATACCCGGGGTATACCTCAGTCGAGATGCCGGCGTCACCTGGAAGAGAATTCTTAAAGACTATTATTTCTTTAACTACGGAGACCACGGTGGCGTGCTTGTAGCTGTCAAGTACTTCAAATCTAGAGGCGAAACCAGAAGAATACTATACTCCACTAACGAAGGATTGGACTGGAACTCCTATCAGTAAGTACCTAATATATTTTTATTTACAAACAAATTGACTCTTATCGCACACGTCACTTTAAATAACAATAATCTGATAACGTGTATCTTATCGATGTGTTGTTCCTGCTTCTGATTTGTGTCTGACTTACAATTGTTTGTCTAGGTTCAACGTAGATGACCTACGTATTTACGGGCTGATGACTGAGCCCGGAGAGAATACGACGACCTTCACGATGTTCGGGTCAGCGAACGATCAACACCAATGGATCATTATCACAATAGATCTAATGAACACGTTCACCCGCAATTGCACACAGGATGATTACAAATTCTGGTCTCCTTTACTTCCTAATTCGACAGTTTCTTGTGTCCTCGGAAAGAGAGATATCTTCCAAAGAAGACTTCCTCATTCCAATTGTCATAATGGCGTCGGGTATGTTAGGCCTGTTAAGAAGGAAATTTGCGAATGTGGACGTCGAGACTACGAGTGCGCCGCTGGTTTCATTCTTTCGAACAATGTGTGCATACGAAATAAGTCATCGGGATCGTATAAGTATGACCCCTACGCTGTTCCCGCCGATTGCCAGCCCGGCCATTTCTATAAACGAACCAAAGGTTATAGGAAGATTGATGGTGACGTTTGTATGACTCCCTTCTACTCCCCATACGAACCCGACACGATACCTTGCCCTCTAGAGGAACCTTCCGAGTTTATCCTAGTGGCTTTACGAGAAAAGATCGCACGCATCGATCTATCCGATAACTCTACTATAATACCAGTGAAAGATCAAAAGAATATCGTAGCTATCGAATTTGATATGAAAAATAACTGCATCTATTGGGCTGATATCGAACTGGATAAAATTAGTCGTCAGTGCTTCGATAATGGTGATGCCCAAGAGGTTATTGTAGATACGGATTTGGCCAGTATCGAAGGAATGGCGTTAGATTGGATTTCTAACGTTTTATTCTTCGTTGATGGGGCTAGAAAGAAAATAGAAGCCGTCAGGACAGATTTGACGAGCAGGGGCAGAATGAGGGCCACGATTTTAGACTCTAAAGTGCTATCGAAACCTAGAGGTATCGCTGTTCATCCGAAAGCAGGATATCTGTTTTGGACCGATTGGGATAGAAAGAGTCCATCAGTGTCTAGGTCTAACTTGGACGGAACCAACGTTAAGAAACTGTTCACGCATCCCGTAGTGCAATGGCCCAATGGTATAACGATCGATCAAATGGCTGAAAGAATATACTGGGTAGACGCTATGGAAGACTATATAGCGAGTGCCGACTTAAATGGTCAGTACTTTAGAAGAATTCTGTGGCACGACGAGAAAGTGTTCCATCCGTTCGCCGTCGCCGTTTTGAAAGACAAAATGTACTGGGACGATTGGAAGGCGAAGTCTATATTCATAGCTGACAAAGACACTGGCGCCAACGTTATTACCATAAACGACTCGTTCAGTGGACTTATGGATTTGAAAGTATTCGCGCATTTCATGCAGCATGGAAGTAATGCTTGCTCTTATAAGAATACGAGTTGTGAAACTCTGTGCTTGGGTGGTCCAGGGCATACGTTCACTTGCATGTGTCCGGACGGGTTTAAGAAGATCGACGGCAAGTGCATGTGTCCCAGCGGCTTGGAGCCGGCTCCCAACATGACGTGCCCGCAGAAGGCCGGTACCTGCGGCCCGGTGAGTGTTTTTGAGTTTTATCTATATAACGTGGATAGCTTGGTTATAATTTACTTAAAATTGCTATTATTTAACTAGATTGATAGCTTTAACATACCTCTTAAAATAAATTGTTTCTCAATTCCACTGTATTTTTGTTGCGTCTAAACTTTCGACTAAGTTGATCGATCGTAGTTCGTAGTAATGTTTCCTTTTTTTATTTAAAACAAACTAGTGGTTCCCGTACTACTTCAGATCGAATCATTCATAAAAAAATACGTTGTATTTAGAAAACAGTTTATTATCTGTGAAAATGAATGTTATAGGAGCAATTCACATGCAAGAACGGCATGTGCATAACGAAGACGTGGCAGTGCGACGGCAACGACGACTGCGGCGACCAGAGCGACGAGGCGGGCTGCGCGTGCGCGCCGCCCATGCTGGCCTGCGGCGACGGCTCCTGCTACATGCCGCAGTGGCGCTGCGACGGCGACATCGACTGCCCCGACATGAGCGACGAGAGGGGTGAGTGCCCACTGCCGTCGCGTTGCCATGGTTACCTGTAGCTTGCGATGTACTCACTGCTTAGAGAGAGGTGCGTGCCGTTGCCATGGTTACCTGCAGCTCTCGATGTATACACTGCTCAGATATGAGCGGCGAGAGAGGTGTTTGCTGTTTCTATAGTTACCGGCTGCTGGTTACCATGCCAACCGTCGAGAGCGTCCCTGCCTGTCTTACATGTTGATCATTGTTTTATAGGGATACTTTATCGTAGGTAACAACCACCTTCCCTCATGAGCGTTCACGAACATAGTTTTACGAACGTGTTGCCGGCCTTAAAAATTGCTATAATGAAGTGTATACAATTGTTTAATCTACCTTACAATACTTTTTAATATGTTTTAGAACGAGGAATTGAATTTAAACTAAAGCATAACTTATATAATGTTTCGTAGATTGCGTGAAACAGAATTGCACGGACACTGAGTTCCGGTGCCAGAGCGGTCAGTGCGTGGACAAGAAGTGGGTGTGCGACGGCGACAACGACTGTAAGGACGGGTCCGATGAACGGAACTGCACGGTAAATATATTTATTATTTAATTATTTACAACGATATTTATATTGTCCCTATGTATATTAAAGGGGCTTTCAGGGAGTAGTAATTTTTTTTTCTTTTTGTTTATTGGATTGATGTGGGGTCAGAAAGATAATAATATTTCACATGCGAAGGAAGTTGTGTATTTGGGTAAATGAGAATTTACTATATACTTTAATTCATCTGAATTTATCTTTTATTATTAAATAAAAATGATTTTATATAATGGTTCAACCTAGCGAATCTTATTGTTATATTCATTTCGACTAAAAAACATAAAAAGTAACATTTAACGATTACACTTCAACTTTTAAATTCAACTGTACCGTTACCTTTATCTAAGTTTTTCTGTTTTTGTCAAATGTCAAAAGTGACACTGACAGAGGAGTGATGACAGATGACATATCGCGCGCGCTTTTCCAGCACCACGTACCAAAGAGGCCGGATAGCCTCGTGTGCGGCGACAACGTGTTCTCGTGCGGGGGCGCGGGGGGGCTGTGCATCCCCAACTCGTGGGTGTGTGACGGCGAGCTGGACTGTCCAGCTGGTGATGATGAGACGGATGCGCGCTGTGCTAACTCTACGTGCGCGCCGTACATGTTCCGGTGTCCTAACGGGAAGTGCATATATAACTCGTGGGTGAGTACGCTTTTTTGGATTTTACGAACGTGTGCGTACGTGTGTGCGTGCGTGTGTGTACATTCTTGAGTCAATGATATCGAATTTATGTATATATATAGCTAGAACCTTAAATTAATAGAGACTATTGACAAGTGGAAGTTCATAAACAACTCCTGGATGAGAGCTTGTGATATATACCTTTTTTTTAAGTTATGGCAATTTTTTTCTCGTTTCTGGACACATTTTTGAATCAGTGACATCGCACTTACATGTGATGTTAAGAACTCAATAATATAATATTTCATTGAATGGAATAAAATTATAAAAAGATTTTTTCGATCTGTATTCTGTAATCACGTAATCGTTTAGAGTTTTAAATATTTCGTAATATAGCGCAATCTTTTGTTTTTATAGGTATGCGATGGCGAAAACGACTGTAGCGAAGAGGACGCACTCGACGAACGCAACTGCACGTCCATCGGACACTCTAAAGTCATCCCGCGCCCGGATATCGACAAGCCAGAGTTCCCGTCCAACGGCTCTTGCCTAGATTGGATGTTCAAGTGCAACAACGGGAACTGCCTGCCCTACTGGTGGAAATGCGATGGAATCAACGATTGCGGAGATAATTCAGATGAAGCCGCGTGCGGGTTTATAGTGCCCGACACGAGCGTGCGGCCCGAACACGACGCTACTGCGGCCAAGTGCGGCAAGAACCAGTTCACGTGCTCACCAGGTTTGTATGTTTTCGTGGGTTATATGGATCTATTTGTACGTTCAGCTGAGTATAGGATTTTTTTTACGATTATAATTATTAGAACTTATATAAGTGTTGTGATAAATAATACAAAAACGTTAAAAACTTAAAATTTTATAATTATATTGTTATCGCCTAAATTTTTTTATTGCATATCTTACAGCACTTTTATATATAACAGTAGTCAAGATACCGAATGACTCTATTTCAACAGTGATCAACAATTACTTCCAAGAAATTACAAACTTTTTTATGCGACGATTCTCCACTACATTCGTATCATAATGGTGACCGTTTTGTATCAGGTATATGCATCCCTCTCTCGTGGGTGTGCGACACGGCCCCCGACTGCGCAGACGGCGCCGACGAGCGCG